>JAMFTG010000579.1:0-25000 GCA_023974075.1 Chaenocephalus aceratus
AGTAACTACTGTACTCCGGTCAGAGAAAGAGACCAGTTGAGGTTTCGGGCGGTGAATGCCGCTCTGCCTCCTCTCCCTCTCTCTCTCTCTCTCTCTCTCTCTGCCGCTCTGCCTCCTGGCTCCTCTCTCTCTCGTTGGTAAAGCTCTGGTGCTCCGGCCCATCTCATAATCCAGAGACCCAGAGACACTCGTACTCCCTCTCCTGGGGTAAAGACTCATTCCCTACTCGGAGTGGACAGATCTGAACTAAGAACATCCATAACATTCACCTGTTTGCAACTTACAAATGCTGTATAACTTGTATATGGCCTCTTATGGCACTACTTCTGTTCTATTGTATTGTATTTACTTGCATTATTATTATCTGTATTACTGTGTTTCACTGAGTAGAGGCCCCCTCACCCCGTACTGAACCTGTGACCTCAGATGTGCATTGCCATGACTACACTGTAGCTCTGTACGAACGACAATAAAAGCCTTGAATCTTGAAACCAGATGCAATCCTTAGCCCACCGAACTGCAGCTCCCCTCCTCAACGACTGCACCCTGATATCCTGTCTTGGTGACAGAGCTCAGCCCTGGAGATGTTCACCGGAAACAGATCTGGCTTTGGGAGAACAGAGATTGGATGGCCCTGAGTAGAGCCCCCTCACCCCATACTGGAACCCGGCCATACGCCTTCTCCAAATCTACAAAACACATGTAGACCGGATAGGCACCCCTTCAGGATCCTTTCAAAAGGGCCCTCAAGTCCCATCTGTTCATCAAGGCTTTCGGCCCTTAAATCTATCTGTTGTTTTGTCTGTCTGACCTTTGTTTTGTTTTGTTTTGTTTGTGCTTGCCCTATTCCTGTAAAGCGACCTTGGGTCCCTTGAAAGGCGCTATAGAAATCCCAGTTATTATTATTATTATATTATTCGAGAGCGAAAAGCTGAGATCCACATTGTTCCTCGTCAACCCACGGTTCGACTATCGGCCAGACCTCCTTTCCAGCTCCTTAGAGCCTTCCTGGGGAGGCTGGGTAGTGTGAAGCCTCTGTAGTGGATACACCCCCCCTCTGTAAAGCCAGATCAGTCTGCCCCTCCTTCAGTACTGCCCCTGACTTCCACGCAATGTCGATGAGACGTGTCAACCGTGACAGTCCCTCAACACCCGGAGCATGCAGCCTTCCTGGACGGATCTCATCTCAGCTTAGAGTACGGGTACCCAGCCTGAAGGGAGCTGGAGACATGACGGTGAATGACCAATGCAAAGATTGGTTTGGATGGAAAAACATGTAAAAGAACTGAAGAGAGAAAATAAAGTAAACGGACAAAAAGGATGAGCAAAGACATATGAGAGGTAAGAGGGCAGGATGGAGGACAGGAAGTGGTCTTCGTCTCCTTACCGTGGCGTCCCCGGAGGCAAAACGGCGTTTGAGGTCGGAGGTCGCAGTGATGGACCTAAAAGAGGTTTGGGACTCGGCCTCTGCTCTACTTTTCCTATCCTAAAATAAACAATACGATAGGTGCACACACACATTAACACAGCTACACTCACACGTCGCAGCTACTTACACTGTGTGTGTCGTATAGTGATTAGGATATGCACTAATTTAACACCTACTATTAACAACAATTAACGCCCATCAAGGGACTCGTGTTTGGAAATAGCTTGCCAAGGAATGACTTGTTGAACCCTAAAGTAACTGAGCAGTTTGGGGCTTCCTGTTCCCTCCACTATAAGTCAATGGTTTTCTGAATGTGTTTTTTGGTTGTTATCCTGAAATAAGGTCTGTGGTTAAAACAAGCTGAAGAGATTCAAACTTTTTGTTCTACGACATAAAATACTTCAGTAAATACCCACTGGTTGCTAACAAGTTTCTAAATGAGACAACTAAACTTCACCACGCCCAACATTAGCCACCTTTAGCTTAGCGGTGGTGACGTGAAGTCATGTGACCGTGCTGTAGTTCCTTTATAGCCAACATTAGCCGCCTTTAGCTTAGCGGTGGTGACGTGAAGTCATGTGACCGTGCTGTAGTTCCTTTATAGCCCAACATTAGCCTCCTTTAGCTTAGCGGTGGTGACGTGAAGTCATGTGACCGTGTTGTAGTTCCTTTATAGCCCAACATTAGCCCCTTTAGCTCAGCGGTGGTGACGTGAAGTCATGTGACCGTGCCGTCGTTCCTTTATAGCCAACATTAGCCGCCTTTAGCTTAGCGGTGGTGACGTGAAGTCATGTGACCGTGCTGTAGTTCCTTTATAGCCCAACATTAGCCTCCTTTAGCTTAGCGGTGGTGACGTGAAGTCATGTGACCGTGCTGTAGTTCCTTTATAGCCCAACATTAGCCCCTTTAGCTTAGCGGTGGTGACGTGAAGTCATGTGACCGTGCTGTAGTTCCTTTATAGCCCAACATTAGCCGCCTTTAGCTTAGCGGTGGTGACGTGAAGTCATGTGACCGTGCCGTCGTTCCTTTATAGCCCAACATTAGCCGCCTTTAGCTTAGCGGTGGTGACGTGAAGTCATGTGACCGTGCTGTAGTTCCTTTATAGCCCAACATTAGCCACCTTTAGCTTAGCGGTGGTGACGTGAAGTCATGTGACCGTGCTGTAGTTCCTTTATAGCCCAACATTAGCCGCCTTTAGCTTAGCGGTGGTGACGTGAAGTCATGTGACCGTGCCGTAGTTCCTTTATAGCCCAACATTAGCCGCCTTTAGCTTAGCGGTGGTGACGTGAAGTCATGTGACCGTGCCGTCGTTCCTTTATAGCCCAACATTAGCCGCCTTTAGCTTAGCGGTGGTGACGTGAAGTCATGTGACCGTGCTGTAGTTCCTGTATAGCCCAACATTAGCCCTTTAGCTTAGCGGTGGTGACGTGAAGTCATGTGACCGTGCTGTAGTTCCTGTATAGCCTAACGTTAGCTGCCTTTAGCTTAGCGGTGGTGACGTGAAGTCATGTGACCGTGCGTTCGTTCCTTTATAGCCCAACATTAGCGCCTTTAGCTTAGCGGTGGTGACGTGAAGTCATGTGACCGTGCTGTAGTTCCTGTACAGCCTAACGTTAGCTGCCTTTAGCTTAGCGGTGGTGACGTGAAGTTCATGTGACCGTGCTGTAGTTCCTGTACAGCCTAACGTTAGCTCCTTAGCTTAGCGGTGGTGACGTGAAGTCATGTGGGACCGTGCTGTAGTTCCTTTATAGACTAACGTTAGCCGCCTTTAGCTTAGCGGTGGTGACGTGAAGTCATGTGACCGTGCTGTAGTTCCTTTATAGCCCAACATTAGCCACCTTTAGCTTAGCGTGGGTGACGTGAAGTCATGTGACCGTGCTGTAGTTCCTGTACAGCTAACGTTAGCTGCCTTTAGCTTAGCGGTGGTGACGTGAAAGTCATGTGACCGTGCTGTAGTTCCTGTACAGCCTAACGTTAGCTGCCTTTAGCTTAGCGGTGGTGACGTGAAGTCATCGTGACCGTGCTGTAGTTCTTTATAGACTAACGTTAGCCGCCTTTAGCTAGCGGTGGTGACGTGAAGTCATGTGACCGTGCTGTAGTTCCTTTATAGCCCAACATTAGCCACCTTTAGCTTAGCGGTGGTGACGTGAAGTCATGTGACCGTGCTGTAGTTCCTTTATAGCCCAACATTAGCCACCTTAGCTTAGCGGTGGTGACGTGAGGTCATGTGACCGTGCTGGTAGTTCCTTATAGCCTAACGTTAGCTTTTACTAAGTGGGTTAATATGTGGAGATGATCAGCTGAACTAAACGTTTTTTGAGAGATTATTTCTGACCAAATCCAAAATCCCATTGGCTTCTTGTGGAGGGAACTAGGGAGATGCTGCCTTCAGGGTCCTACACAGAAAACATTCCTGCAGCTCTCTATTGAGCTTTAGTTGTATACAGGTACTTCTTCTGCAACTACAACAAACTGGTTCCTGTTTCAGATGAGATGATGTTTCAGTAAAAACAGCTTCACTCTGTTTTTACCGCCAAGAGCCACGAACAAACAACACCGGTCAGAAACACAAGTACAGGACGCCGGGGGGGGGGAGGTAAAGGTTTCTTTACTACTCAGGTAGTAAAAGAAACCTTCACCTGGTGTGTGTTGGTTGAACAGGAAACAGAGGGAGAGGGGGTCGGGGGGGGGCACATGTATGATGGTGTTTTACCTTTCACATTATATACAGACATCACCAGTTTGACCTCTGACCCGTCATAGTGAAGGGCTGGGGCATCACATCTAACACACTTATTATTAAATGTAAAATATAGGTTTTTATAACAGACATTTCTATATCGTCAAATCCCATGTTGTGCTTGGTTTTAATCTGCTGTGTTTTCCTGTAAGACAGTCCATATGCTGTTGGGGAAAGCTACACATGGGACTTGAGGAAAAGAAGAACAATAGTGAATACTTTAAATGTTTAATAATACCCAGCCCGTAACATATTCAGTTTTGAAATGGAAATCAGAATCAATAAAACACACTGAGGATGAATAAAGAGTTTCATCAGCCTGTTTTCAGCAGATAAAAAAGCATGTTTCTCGATATTGATAAAACATAGAGCAGAGCAGTCACAGAGCAGAGAAGACTTTGATCATTGACATGGATAATAATACATATAACACCATGAACACCGCCCTGCAGGTAAGACTGCTGATCCTCACTGTGAACTGTCGACTTACACAACACACCATCAAACCGTCCTCAGTTATAAAGCTGCGGCAAGAAAAAACACCTCCAGATACAATAAAATGCTTAACTGTCCAAATACCACCTTAACCCTACACATACCACCTTAACCCTACAAATACCACCTTAACCATACACATACCACCTTAACCCTACACATACCACCTTAACCCTACACATACCACCTTAACCCTACAAACCACCTTAACCCTACACATACCACCTTAACCCTACACATACCACCTTAACCCTACAAAATAGCACCTAACTCCTTAGAATATCCACCTTAATCCTACAAAATACCACCTTAACCCTACACATACCACCTTAACCCTATAAAAGCACCTAACTCCTTAGAATATTCCACCTTAACCTACAAAATACCACCTTAACCCTACACATACCACCTTAACCCTAAAAACCACCTTAACCCGATAAAATACCACCTTAACCCTACAAATACCACCTTAACCCTACACATACCACCTTAAACCTACAACATACCACCTTAACCCTACAAAATACCACCTTAACCCTATAAAATACCACCTTAACCCTACACATACCACCTTAACCCTACAAAGTACCACCTTAACCCTACACATACCACCTTAACCCTACCACATACCACCTTAACCCTACACATACCACCTTAACCCTACACATACCACCTTAACCCTACACATACCACCTTAACCCTACAAAATACCACCTTAACCCTACACATACCACCTTAACCCTACAAAAACCACCTTAACCCTACACATACCACCTTAACCCTACAAATACCACCTTAACCCTACACATACCACCTTAACCCTACAAAATACCACCTTAACCCTACACATACCACCTTAACCCTACACATACCACCTTAACCCTACAAAATACCACCTTAACCCTACATACCACCTTAACCCTACAAAATACCACCTTAACCCTACAAAATACCACCTTAACCCTACACATACCACCTTAACCCTACAAATACCACCTTAACCCTACACATACCACCTTAACCCTACAAAATACCACCTTAAACCTACAAATACCACCTGAACCCTACACATACCACCTTAACCCTACAAAATACCACCTTAACCCTAAAAATACCACCTTAACCCTACACATACCACCTTAACCCTACACATACCACCTTAACCCTACAAATACTACCTTAACCCTACACATACCACCTTAACCCTACACATACCACCTTAACCCTACACATACCACCTTAACCCTACAAAATACCACCTTAAACCTACAATACCACCTGAACCCTACACATACCACCTTAACCCTACAAAATACCACCTTAACCCTAAAATACCACCTTAACCCTACACATACCACCTTAACCCTACACATACCACCTTAACCCTATAAAATACCACCTAACTCCTACAAATACCACCTTAACCTACAAAATACCACCTTAACCCTATAAAATACCACCTTAACCCTACACATACCACCTTAACCCTACACATACCACCTTAACCCTACACATACCACCTTAACCCTATAAAATACCACCTAACTCCTACAAAATACCACCTTAACCCTACAAAATACCACCTTAATCCTACAAAATACCACCATAAACCCTATAAAATCCCACCTTAAAACCAGTTAAGCCCCATGAAAAAAAGTCGCAACATCTTGCAAGAAACAGCGTCTGAGGGCTTCTTAACATTTAATAAACTATGAATGTATCATATCCACTTAACAGGAAGATACTCAGCTATCAGACAATATAAACCATTTTTAGCAAAACGAAACATAAGGGTAATAACAAAGGCTCTGAACTAGCCCGGAGCAAAGAAATGCTAACGCACTTAGCACAGAACTCACGGTAAAATACCCTTATTACTTATCGGATCTGCACAAACAAGATATCGATTAGCAAGCTGAGATAATTCCAGAAATATAAGTATCATCACTGAGACATGGGAAGCAAAACCACCCATCACACAACGTAGCTTTAGGTAGCAAACACGGGACATTGTCTTACCTTTTGCTGTTTCTGATCAAAAGTTGTGTTCAATGGCATTAAAACGATAAAAACACTGCTGAAGGTTAATCCATAGGTTAATCAACGTGTCTGTGTCACTTTGAAATGATTTCTGATAATCCATCATATATTTTTGTCAATAACGGAGATTTCATATTAGCTGCTACGAGAGTGTATGACAGCTTCCTGTTTTGTGCATTCTGGCTACGCATCACTCATTCACCAATGGTAATGTTTAGATGGATTTTTAGGGACTTCCCCTCGATTCCATTGGCTCTAACGGTTCAAAAGAGGTCAATCATCAAAATCGACGAGGGGGGCCATAGATATGGAAAATGCACCCAAATGACCCCAGAAGAGGTTTTTTTTTCTAAATCCTCTAAAAAGGTCAAATGTCACTTGTTTTGCATCAATCTTGATACAAGAGTACTTATATATGTTATAGTTTGGATTCCTAAAGCTTTTAGTCTACCATCCCATCAGTTCAAGGTTAGTTTTCACTATAGGTAATGTGTTTTAGTTTTGGACAGACACAATCATTTAGATTTTTTTACTATTTTCAATCTGAATTAGCTTTAAAATAAAACATTCTATATTGATTCTGACTTTTCTACATCCAACTCACAGGTTTATCATTGCTTTGAGAAAAAAGATTATAAATGTAACCCTTTTAGAAGTGAAGATATGGTATTTGTTTGGGAATGTCTTTTCGAGTCTGAGACCTGGAAAACAGGCTCAGGGCTAAACTGGTTAACCCTATAAAATACCACCTTAACCCTACAATACCACCTTAACCCTACAAATACCACCTTAACCCTATCACATACCGTCTTAACCCTATCACATACCGTCTTAACCCTACAAATACCACCTTAACCCTACAAATACCGTCTTAACCCTAAAATACCACCTTAACCCTACAAATACCACCTTAACCCCTATCAAATACCGTCTTAACCCAACAATACCACCTTAACCCTATCAAATACTGTCTTAACCCTACAAATACCACCTTAACCCTACAAATACCACCTTAACCCTACAAATACCACCTTAACCCTATCACATACCGTCTTAACCCTATAAATACCACCTTAACCCTATCAAATACCGTCTTAACCCTACAAATACCACCTTAAGCCTATCAAATACCGTCTTAAACCCTACAAATACCACCTTAACCCTACAAATACCGTCTTAACCCTAAAAATACCACCTTAACCGTATCAATACCGTCTTAACCCTACAAATACCACCTTAACCCTACAAATACCACCTTAACCCTACAAAGACCACTTTAACCCTACAATACCACCTTAACCCTATCAAATACCGTCTTAACCCTACAAATACCACCTTAACCCTACAAATACCACCTTAACCCTACAAATACCACCTTAACCCGACAAAGTACCACCTTAACCCTACACATACCACCTTAACCCTATCAAATACCACCTTAACCCTACAAATACCACCTTAACCCTACAAAGTACCACCTTAACCCTACACATACCACCTTAACCCTACAAATACCACCTTAACCCTACAAAATACCACCTTAACCCTACACATACCACCTTAACCCTATCAAATACCACCTTAACCCTACAAATACCACCTTAATATAATAAACCCTTAACCACCTTAACCCTACAAATACCACCTTAACCCGACAAATACCACCTTAACCCTACAATACACCTTAACCCTACAAATACCGTCTTAAACCCTACAAATACCACCTTAACCCTACAAAGTAACCACCTTAACCCTACAAAATACCACTTAACCCTACAAATACCACCTTAACCCTATCAATACCGTCTTAACCCTACAAATACCACCTTAACCCTACAAATACCACCTTAACCCTACAAATAACCACCTTAACCCTATCAAATACCGTCTTAAACCCTACAAATACCACCTTAACCCTACAATACCACCTTAACCCTATCAAATACCGTCTTAACCCTACAAATACCACCTTAACCCTACAAATACCACCTTAACCCTACAAATACCACCTTAACCCTATCAAATACCGTCTTAACCCTACAATACCACCTTAACCCTACAAATACCACCTTAACCCTACAAATACCGTCTTAACCCTACAATACCACCTTAACCCTACAAATACCGTCTTAACCCTACAAATACCGTCTTAACCCTACAAATACCACCTTAACCCTACAAATACCACCTTAACCCTACAAATACCACCTAACCCTATCAAATACCGTCTTAACCCTACAAATACACCTTAACCCTACAAATACCACCTTAACCTACAAATACCACCTTAACCTATCAAATACCGTCTTAACCCGACAAATACCACCTTAACCCTACAAATACCACCTCCACCTTAACCCTACAAATACCACCTTAACCCTATCAAATACCGTCTTAACCCTACAAATACACCTTAACCCTACAAATACCCCTTAACCCTATCAAAACCACCTTAATAAAATACCACCTTACCCTACAAATACCACCTTAACCCTACAAATACCGTCTTAACCCTACAAATACCGTCTTAACCCTACAAATACCACCTTAACCCTACAAATACCAGTCTTATTTCCTCCCAAACCCATCCCTAGGAAGGCCTGTGCCTCCTGTCAGGTCATCATTGTAAATAAGGAATTTGGTTCTTAATTGATTTTCCTGGATAAATAAGGTTCTACTACTACTACTACTACTTAACCCTACAAATACCACCTTAACCCTACAAATTACCACCTTAACCCCATAGAAATGCCACGAACTCCTCAAAAATACCAGTTTAACCAAATACAATCCCTAACTCCTTACACCTTCAAAATAAGTAATTTGAACCACCTTAAATCTCCAAAAATACAGCCTCGACCAAATAGAATACCACCTCACCCCCCAAAAATATCATCTTATCCCTAAAAATATCCTCCTCGACCCTCCAAAACACACCGTACCCTCCAAAACACCACCTAAACCCAGTAAACACTGCTCAACAAAACGACCCATGATATTTTTCTGGTTGTGAATAAATGTGTTCTTCTGTCAGCGAGCTGTGGAGAATCTGCCTGAACATTTGATTTGAAACGTCTTAAATCTCCTCTCCCAGAGCTGCTGCTCAGTTTTAATCCCGCTCCGCTAACGCCTGGCTTTGAGACACAATCTGTTTGAAGTGCTAATCATCCTGCTGCGGCTAGCTGCTAGCCTTTAGCAGCTACTGTTGAAATGCTAATCCAGGAGAGGAGGAAGAGACGGTCATTAAAGAGGCTGCAGCGAGCCGCTTTCTCCCTCTGCAGATTCACACTTATAATGAACAGATGAAGGGCTTTCCTGTCTTTCATTCGGTAGCTCTGCGATTCCTTTTCGTCCAATTAAGAAGATATTATTAATGGTTTCATACGTTAGAAACAAATCACTAAAGGGAATAAAACATTGCCATTTACAAAACGATGAAGATATCTTTTTATATTGTGAGATATGCCGGAATATTCCCCAATAACTAAGGATGTTTCTTATTGTAATTGAATACCTGACAAACTTCTGTTTCAGTTCTTTCTCCACTAATAAATGCAGCTTGTTAACACATTAGGTAAATAAAGAAAGAGGATATTCAGATATAATAATAATAATAAACGATATTTATACAGCGCCTTTCAAGGGACCCAAGGTCGCTGTAGCTGGTGGACAAACAAAACAAAGAGATAAAGGAAGCCGGGGGACCAAGAAAGGGCTAGGGCCCGAAGGCCGGGGTGAACAGGTGTGTTTTTAGTGATGATGTGAAGACGTCCAGAGAGGCAGCATTACGGATCTCGGCCTTCCAGAGGGTGGGGGCCGCAGCACTGAACGCCCTGTCACCAACCGTTCGTAGGCGAGAGCGGGGGATGGAGAGCAGACCCGTGTGTGAGGACCGCAGACTCCGAGAAGGGGTGTAGGGATGGAGGAGGTCCGATAAGTACTGGGGGGCGAGGGAATGGAGGGACTTGTACGTGAGGAGGAGTGTTGTGTACTGACTTGACCGGCAGCCAGTGGAGGTGGATGAGGGTGGGGGTGGATGAGGGTGGAGGTGGATGAGGGTGGGGTGGATGAGGGTGGAGGTCGATGAGGGTGGGGTGGATGAGGGTGGGGTGGATGAGGGTGGGCTGGATGAGGGTGGGCTGGATGAGGGTGGGGTGGATGAGGGTGGGGGTGGATGAGGGTGGGGGTGATGAGGGTGGGGTGGATGAGGGTGGGGTGGATGGAGGTGGGGGTGGATGAGGGTGGGGTGATATGTTTGCCATGGCTTGGTGCGGGGGAGAAGCCTGGCGGTGGAGTTCTGGACGTATTATATATATTTAAGACATGAAGCTGAGGGGTGAGTCTGGACAGTTTCCCTGTTTCCCTTTTCAGCATGAGGCCTACAGATCACCTGCTGTTTCACCAACAGCTGAGAACACACATCTAAGGTTTTCTAGGGAAATAAAAAAACACAGTTCTGTAAAATAACAAACAAAAAAATGTAAAAACACGCGATGTACTAGTTTCAACGATAGCTTCCAGAGCAGCGAGAGTTGCATCCCTCACAACAACCTTCTTATTATACATCAACGACCCCCCTAATTGTCGTGAAACACCAAGACCGTAAGTACTGTTTGACGATACCTTTACATGGACGCTGCGTAACATACGGAGTATATAATCGTTTTCCTGGCGAGACCTGAACAAATGCTTCGTAATATCTCTCAAGCTATCGATCCTAAACAGGACGTAGATTCCATTAACTCAATTATACACTTCTCGCTAGAAACGTGATAAAAAAGAATTATAATGGCGAAACTATCCTAACAATTGCTCTAAAAATAGGTCGGGAGTCCGCCATGTTTGGATTTTTTCACGCCTGGAAAGTTGAGGATCACGTGACATGGACACTGGCCCTTAGATCTCAACAGGAAATAAAACGTGACCGTGTTACGTTGGTGCATGAGACTGGGTTGGATGGTCTCTGGTCTCTGTGGTGCGTTCAGGGGAATCAGGGCCTTTAGGAGACCAGGTACTCTGGAGTTGGTGATTGTCCATGTCAGACACAGGACGGGGCTTCATCTCTCTTTCCGCTCCCAGCCGTATGAAAGGTTTGCTGTCTTCACATCAGTCTGGTGGATGCTGGAGATGTTCTATCGTAAGTGATACTGATGTTATCGATGCTCGAGGACTGACTGCTGCAGTGGGTTTTATATCTGCTCGTCTCTCTCTCTGAAGCTGCAGCAGCAAGGAGACTCGAGGTTACCTGAGGTTTCAGAGCAGACGAAGCCCTCCGACCGTCCTCTGAACACATATTGTGTTTCTGTTTTCAAATGTAACAGTCAAGCATCAGAGGAAGAGGGGCGTGGCTGCAGTTTCCTGTGCAGCTGGAACACAAACCGGTGCCTGCGTCTGTCTGAGCAGCTGCTCTCTGAATACCACACTGACGATGCACTGCACCGCCTCAACTGTTCAACATCGATATGAACGCTCAAAAACAACACCGTACACATCCAGAATACCACATTGACCCCCAGAGATACCGCCGTAACCCACCCAAAACTAATTCAACATTCCACTGCGCAAAATACTATCTTTCACATCCAGATGGTTTCCTCAACCCATCACAATACCTCCACACACCAATATTACATCCAGTCAATGCAAATTGTATTTCATTTTAAATATATATATTCATGGGTTTTGTACTCCAGTGTGTTTTTTTAGTACTTGTGTTGTGTACAGCAGTTTGTGTGTACAGCAGTGTGTGTGTGTACAGCAGTATGTGTACAGCAGTGTGTGTGTACAGCAGTGTGTGTGTACAGCAGTGTGTACAGCAGTGTGTGTGTACAGCAGTGTGTACAGCAGTGTGTACAGCAGTGTATGTAAAGCAGTGTGTGTGTACAGCAGTGTGTGTGTACAGCAGTGTGTGTGTACAGCAGTGTGTGTGTACAGCAGTGTGTGTAAAGCAGTGTGTGTGTACAGCAGTGTGTTCAGTGTATCACGTGTTCAGTGGATCACGTGTTCAGTGTATCACGTGTTCAGTGTATCACGTGTTCAGTGGATCGTGTGTTCAGTGGATCATGTGTTCAGTGGATCATGTGTTCAGTGGATCGCGTGTTCAGTGGATCACGTGTTCAGTGGATCGCGTGTTCAGCGGATCGCGTGTTCAGCGGATCGCGTGTTCAGCGGATCACGTGTTCAGCGGATCACGTGTTCAGTGGATCACGTGTTCAGTGGATCGCGTGTTCAGCGGATCGCGTGTTCAGTGGATCGCGTGTTCAGCGGATCACGTGTTCAGCGGATCACGTGTTCAGTGGATCACGTGTTCAGTGGATCGCGTGTTCAGCGGATCGCGTGTTCAGTGGATCACGCGTTCAGTGGATCACGTGTTCAGTGGATCACGTGTTCAGAGTACCGGATGCTTCTGGTTCGGAGCAGTGAGTATTTATATAATAATACATCACTGTCATTTATTTTGCGTTTCTTATTTATGAAATGGTATTTCTGAAAAGCTCCTTGCGTCCAAACATGGCGCCTTTGCTCTGCGCGGTTGTGTTCATAAATAACGGGATATATTTAGATGGTGTTTGGGCTTCTTCATCAAACCAGAGTGTGACGGAGCGACAGGAAGGACATGCAGCCCCTGCGGACGCCTTGGTTTTTCCCATCATGCTTCAGTGATTAGCAGTGACAGCGCTGATGGTCAGGAGGAACACATGTCAGTGTGTGTGTGTGTGTGTGTGTGTGTGTGTGTGTGTGTGTGTGTGTGTGTGTGTGTGTGTGTGTGTGTGCCTCTGGCTCTCTGGTTTTAATTGGGTGTCCAGTTATGGCCATATCCATATGATATTTATACATTTATTATTGTCTTGGTTTAGAGTGACTGTATTGTATTTTTCTTTTACTTTATAAGTTAAAGTATTGAAATGTTTTAGCTCTACTGATAAAAGACTCCTATTCATTTCTATTTGATCCAAAAGGCGTTTTAGATTTAAAATAAAAGCGATGAATAAAAATGTAAAAATAAATTAAATCAAATGTATATGTGAGAAAAAATCATTATAATGTGTGAATAATCAGTAACAGGTAATAATGTCATGATAAAGGACACATTCCCAGTAACAGTACGCCACCTCAGAGAGCCCTACACACACTTCCTGTTTCACTTCAAAATAAAAGCACCCAACCTCAGACTGTCGCTCTGACAACATCAGGACACACTGATGACACATTTCAAAATAAAAGCCCTCTCAATACCAGCTTTCTGAATCCAGAAGATTCTCACTTCCACCTGACTCACACCTGTAGCGTTAGCATTTAGCTCGCCCTGCACAGCCTCACTACGATCAGCAGGTTCATGGTGTTAACCCTGAACCATGATCTAAGGACATCACAGTTACAGGAGGACCTGCTCTAAGGACAAATACATACACATACACACAGAAGTATTGACATGTAGTTCCTGGGAAGCAAAAACACAGCAGAGAATACCAGCGGCCGGAAGAGAGCAGGAGCAGGAAGTGGAGCAGGAACTGGAGCAGGAAGTGGAGCAGGAAGTGGAGGAGGAAGTGGAGCAGGAAGTGGAGGAGGAAGTGGAGGAGGAAGTGGAGAAAGGAAATGGAGAAAGGAAATGGAGCAGGAAGTGGAGGAGGAAGTGGAGGAGGAAGTGGAGAAAGGAAGTGGAGAAAGGAAGTAGAGCAGGAAGTGGAGGAGGAAGTGGAGCAGGAAGTGGAGCCGGAAGTGGAGGAGGAAGTGGAGCAGGAAGTGGAGGAGGAAGTGGAGCAGGAAGTGGAGGAGGAAGTGGAGGAGGAAGTGGAGAAAGGAAGTGGAGGAGGAAGTGGAGAAGGAAGTGGAGCAGGAAGTGGAGGAGGAAGTGGAGAAGGAAGTGGAGCAGAAAGTGGAGCAGGAAGTGGAGCAGGAAGTGGAGGAGGGAGTGGAGCAGGAAGTGGAGGAGGAAGTGGAGCAGGAAGTGGAACAGAGAGATTAAAGGTACCTGTAAGTTCTTCCTCCAGACGTTGACGGCAGCGAAGGCGAGCTGCATCTGTTTTCTGCGAGCGTCTTTATGTCGTTTGTACGCGATCTCGATGAAGATGAGGAAGATCCCGGCGACGATGCCCCCGGCAACCAGCATGAACACACCTGAGGGGAAACACATCGTTAGGAAACAATCACAGGTGTTGACTACAAGATCTGAAGAACTCAGGTCTTGTACTTTAGTAAAAGTAGAAGTACTCAGATCTGGTACTTGAGTAAAAGTAGAAGTACTCAGATATTGTGCTTGAGTAAAAGTAGAAGTACTCAGATCTGGTACTTGAGTAAAAGTAGAAGTACTCAGATCTTGTGCTTGAGTAAAAGTAGAAGTACTCAGATCTTGTACTTGAGTAAAAGTAGAAGTACTCAGATCTGGTACTTCATTAAAAGTAGAAGTACCAGAGTGTAGGAATACTCTGTTACAGTAAAAGTCCTGAATTCAAAATGTTCCTCAAGTGAAAGTAGAAAGTATTCTCATCTAAATATAGTGAAAGACAGTGAAAGTAGTCGTTGTGCAGATTGGTCCATTTCAGAATAATATATATATATGTTTTATAATGATTGATCATGAAAGTGTTCTCAAAGCTGGTGGAGGTGCAGCTAGTCTGAAGTACTTTGTAGACTGCAGGGTAGCTGGTGAAGGTGCAGCTAGTCTGAAGTACTTTGTAGACTGCAGGGTAGCTGGTGGATTTACTCCAGGTGGAACTACAGTCTGATTCAACACTTGGTTAGATTTCACATCATTCATCCACATCTGTGAAGTAACTAAAGGTATTAAATACATGTAGTGGAGGAAAAGTACAACATTGTACTACTGAATTGTAGTTTTAAGTACCTCCAAATGTTACTTAAGAACAGTACTTGAGTAAAAGTACTTAGTTACTTCCCACCTCTGCTCATGGGCCTCCTTACCTGCCATGTTCTCGAATGTGAGGGTCGCGGGGGCGTTGCTCCTGGAGTCACACTCCTGGTATCGGACCCACGTCTTGTCCAGATCCTCCATGAAGCCGTTCTCGTGAGAGCTGAGGAGGAGGGACCAGACTTCAGGTCATTGATCTGGACCCGGGGGAGCAGGCCTCCACCCTGACGCGCTCTCAGCCTCTAAGAGTACCTCCTGCTCCAGACATAGAAGATGGCTGCCGTGTCTTTGGCTCCTCTCCAACTCTGCCTTTTTTCCGTTTTATTTCAGCGTTTGTTTACTTTTCGTCGTGTGCTTCTAACTTTGTCCGCAACATGCGAGCCGACCACACCAACTCTACTCTATTGTATTTGTATTTACTTTCACATCTCCAAACATTCTCTTGCACTATCTGTTTTATTTGTTCTATGTCCTATATTCATGCTGCGCAGTTGGAGGAGGACTTCAGTTTCTCATTGCCATATCTACCCTGTAGCTCCACAGCGCGAACAGATCGGCAGCCTCTGTGAGACGCTGGAACAAAGCTGCTCACTTCTACACTGGACTGGATCCCCCCCGCCCGGTGGTCCGGTGTGTTTACCTGAGAATAGCCAGAGAAACGTTCTGTTTCCAGGGACTGTCTTTCCTCATTCCGATGCCGAATCCGGAGCGGAAGAAGAGCTCTCCTGTCGTCACCAGATCGCACTTCTGCGACGCTTCGAACTCCAACACGGCGCTGTCCCAGATGAAGGCATGGAGCTTGCTGCAGGAGGGTGGGGGGGGGGGGGGGGGGTTAGTACCTGTAACATCACACCTCTGCATGGTGTCACTGCTGGGATGGACACTCGACAGTCCAGTCAAAGAACGCTCGCCTGGTACAGACGGTGTCTTCCCGTTTCGCCCCTTCCCAATTCGCCCCTAAATTATTCCTATCTCGCCCATTTCCCATCTCGACCCTTTCCCATCTCGCCCCTTTCCCATCTCGCCCCTTTCCCATCTCGCCCCTTTCCCATCTCGCCCCTTTCCCATCTCGACCATTTCCCATCTCGCCCCTTTCCCATCTCACCCATTTCCCATCTCGACCATTTCCCATCTCGCCCCTTTCCCATCTCGCCCCTTTCCCATCTCGACCATTTCCCATCTCGCCCCTTTCCCATCTCGCCCCTTTCCCATCTCGCCCATTTCCCATCTCGCCCCTTTCCCATCTCGCCCCTTTCCCATCTCGCCCATTTCCCATCTCGCCCCTTTCCCATCTCGCCCTTTCCCATCTCGCCCATTTCCCATCTCGACCATTTCCCATCTCGCCCCTTTCCCATCTCGATCATTTCCCATCTCGACCATTTCCCATCTCGACCCTTCTCCACCTCGACCCTTCCGGTTGTTGTTGTTTTTAGCATTCCAGCTTCACGGTAGCATGTAGCAAGTATATTCTTTTGTCTGTAATCTAATGGAAAATAAAGTGTGGAGTTCCATACTTAACACACCGCCTCCGACTCCCATTCATCGGCTATAAAGGGTCAATAAAAAACATCCATCTCTCCAAGACATATACGAGCAGTCCGTTATTAGACAGGCCCAAAACATGGTGTCCGATCCCCCCACATTATTAGACAGGCCCAAAACATGGTGTCCGATCCCCCCCACGTTATTAGACAGGCCCAAAACATGGTGTCCGATCCCCCCCACATTATTAGACAGGCCCAAAACATGGTGTCTGATCCCCCCCACATTATTAGACAGGCCCAAAACATGGTGTCCGATCCCCCCCACATTATTAGACAGGCCCAAAACATGGAGTCCGATCCCCCCCACGTTATTAGACAGGCCCAAAACATGGAGTCCGATCCCCCCCACGTTATTAGACAGGCCCAAAACATGGTGTCTGATCCCCCCCACATTATTAGACAGGCCCAAAACATGGAGTCCGATCCCCCCCACGTTATTAGACAGGCCCAAAACATGGAGTCCGATCCCCCCCACGTTATTAGACAGGCCCAAAACATGGAGTCCGATCCCCCCCACATTATTAGACAGGCCCAAAACATGGAGTCCGATCCCCCCCACGTTATTAGACAGGCCCAAAACATGGAGTCCGATCCCCCCCACGTTATTAGACAGGCCCAAAACATGGTGTCCGATCCCCCCCACATTATTAGACAGGCCCAAAACATGGAGTCCGATCCCCCCCCACATTATTAGACAGGCCCAAAACATGGTGTCCGATCCCCCCCACGTTATTAGACAGGCCCAAAACATGGTGTCCGATCCCCCCACGTTATTAGACAGGCCCAAAACATGGTGTCTGATCCCCCCCACTTTATTAGACAGGCCCAAAACATGGAGTCCGATCCCCCCCACGTTATTAGACAGGCCCAAAACATGGAGTCCGATCCCCCCCACGTTATTAGACAGGCCCAAAACATGGAGTCCGATCCCCCCCACGTTATTAGACAGGCCAAAACATGGAGTCCGATCCCCCCCACGTTATTAGACAGGCCCAAAACATGGAGTCCGATCCCCCCCACGTTATTAGACAGGCCCAAAACATGGAGTCCGATCCCCCCCACGTTATTAGACAGGCCCAAAACATGGTGTCCGATCCCCCCCACATTATTAGACAGGCCCAAAACATGGAGTCCGATCCCCCCCCACATTATTAGACAGGCCCAAAACATGGTGTCCGATCCCCCCCACGTTATTAGACAGGCCCAAAACATGGTGTCCGATCCCCCCCACGTTATTAGACAGGCCCAAAACATGGTGTCCGATCCCCCCCACATTATTAGACAGGCCCAAAACATGGAGTCCGATCCCCCCCCCACATTATTAGACAGGCCCAAAACATGGAGTCCGATCCCCCCCACGTTATTAGACAGGCCCAAAACATGGTGTCCGATCCCCCCCACGTTATTAGACAGGCCCAAAACATGGAGTCCGATCCCCCCCACGTTATTAGACAGGCCCAAAACATGGTGTCCGATCCCCCCCACGTTATTAGACAGGCCCAAAACATGGAGTCCGATCCCCCCCACGTTATTAGACAGGCCCAAAACATGGAGTCCGATCCCCCCCACGTTATTAGACAGGCCCAAAACATGGTGTCCGATCCCCCCCACATTATTAGACAGGCCCAAAACATGGAGTCCGATCCCCCCCACGTTATTAGACAGGCCCAAAACATGGTGTCTGATCCCCCCCACATTATTAGACAGGCCCAAAACATGGAGTCCGATCCCCCCCACGTTATTAGACAGGCCCAAAACATGGTGTCTGATCCCCCCCACATTATTAGACAGGCCCAAAACATGGAGTCTGATCCCCCCCCCACATTATTAGACAGGCCCAAAACATGGAGTCCGATCCCCCCACGTTATTAGACAGGCCCAAAACATGGTGTCCGATCCCCCCCACATTATTAGACAGGCCCAAAACATGGTGTCTGATCCCCCCCACATTATTAGACAGGCCCAAAACATGGAGTCTGATCCCCCCCACATTATTAGACAGGCCCAAAACATGGTGTCCGATCCCCCCCACATTATTAGACAGGCCCAAAACATGGAGTCCGATCCCCCCCACATTATTAGACAGGCCCAAAACATGGAGTCCGATCCCCCCCACATTATTAGACAGGCCCAAAACATGGTGTCCGATCCCCCCCACATTATTAGACAGGCCAAAAACATGGAGTCCGATCCCCCCCACATTATTAGACAGGCCCAAAACATGGAGTCCGATCCCCCCCACATTATTAGACAGGCCCAAAACATGGAGTCCGATCCCCCCACTTGCTCCACACAGACCTCCAGCTCCTCCCGTCTGGCTGAAGATTCCGGCTGAGCCGATATAAGCACTCATCCCTGCCTACAGTGTGTCCTCTGAGAGTCTCAACACTCACATGTGATGTAATACACTTCATGAGGGTTGTGTCAGTATGTGCTTGAGTGATGATATGTGTATGTATTTGAATGTGTATTATGTTTGTATAAGTACATGTATGCAGAACTGTATTGTAATGTATTCAGATCCACGAAGCTATTTCATTTAAAAGCAAACTCAAAACCCATCTCTTCGCATCTGTCCTCCTCGTAGACTAATCTCCATCCCCTAGTTCCCGTCTACACGAGCATCACTTCAGCCTCATGCTTTCATCACATGGCGATACTTGTGTTGTTGTATAATGTTTTTATCATGTTGATGCTGTGACGTTTGTACTTTGTTTGCTTTGTTCCGCCCTTTGAGGCATCCCTTGTGATTTGTACTATAATACAAGTTGATTTGATTTGCAGGACGGAGTCCAGAACACATGTCCTCACGGGGACAATAAAGTACATGGTATGGAAGGAGGGGGCACTGACTTGTCTCTGACGGCCACGATGGCCTCGGCGGCGCTCTCGTAGTTGTGCTTCTCCATGTGGCGGTACATGGTGCTCAGCTCCACCTGCCGTCTGAAGTAGATATCCACCGAGCTCTGCTTCACTGTGGCGTAGATGAACTTATCCGACGGGTTACGCAGCTGAAAACAGAGCACAGGTCAACTCTGATCCGCCCGGCAACAGGAAGCGCGTCCCCTTTCGGGTTAAAGGTTACCTAGAGCTTACATCACATACAGCCCAACGTTTGGCCACATGTCTTTTAGAGAATTTAAGTTGGTTGACTGACCCTTATAGGGGCTTCTTGCACTCACATCTGCACACTCATGTAAATATGTGTTCATACAAATGCTTTTCACAGTGATATCCTGTTTCATACTTTATCACTTTATTTTTGATGTATTATTATTTAAACGTATGTTCTATTTTATCTCTATGTGTACATCGTGTGAGTCCTGTTTTTCACTCTGACCTGAATTTCCATCTTATCTTAATGTTTTACACCAGGGTCTTTATTTATTCACCCAATCTGGTATAAGACCCCAGCTTCACACCTCACAAGAAACTCTTTCAAATATGTGGAAAACTATTTTCTTAAACATTCACCAAGGCCCTTTTGCAATATTCCATCCCAGCAGGCGAGTGGAAAGGCTCTGTGTAATCTGCTGGTTTGACAGTGCTCTGTAATACCGCCTGCAGACGGCGGGATAACAAAGACCGAGCAGGCAGTGCAACTTCCCAGGTCTAACGCATAACTTACAAAATACTAATGTTCCTATTTGCTCCCATGAGCGGCTCACCCTGGGGTCGTTGATGCCAGTGATGCGCTCCTCAGGCCGGTCCAACACAAGGAAGGCTGCCAGATTGGCAGTATACGATGCTACGATGATCATAGCGAATCCTGCCCACACCATACCCAGAATCCTCGCTGAGAAACTCCTGGGAGCTCCTGCACACACACACACACACACACACACACACACACACACCCACACACACACATTACATCGTAAGTAAATAATTGTTGATTTATTCAAATATTCTCTTTGACTTTGTCAGAATTTTGAGAAAAAGTCAAAAACATGAGAAAAAGTCAGATTGTTGAGATTT
This sequence comes from Chaenocephalus aceratus, assembly GCA_023974075.1. Taxonomy (NCBI): domain Eukaryota; kingdom Metazoa; phylum Chordata; class Actinopteri; order Perciformes; family Channichthyidae; genus Chaenocephalus; species Chaenocephalus aceratus. Next base: position 21,096 of record JAMFTG010000579.1, read on the forward strand.
TCAGTAAAAGTCAGAATGTTGAGATTTTCAGTAAAAGTCAGAATGTTGAGATTTTCAGAAAAAGTCAGAATGTTGAGATTTTCAGAAAAAGTCAGATTTTTAAGATTTTTAGAAAAAGTCAGAATTTTGAGAAAAAGTCAGAATTTTTAGAAAAAAACAACAAATTCTCTTTTTTGTTTTGACTTCTTCCGTTCCTGAGAGGATCAGAAATACATGGATCCTGAGATTCAAGCTCAAGCCGGGGAGCAGGGAGATTTTTCTAACAGTTTCTAACCCCAGACATCAGAACAGGAAGTGGAACACCAACCTTCTCCTATCCCAGAGTTCAACAGCACTCCCCATGAGAACCACATGGCGGAGGACAGGGTGAGGGCGTCTTCTTCTTCTTCTTCACTGTTCACTTTAAACCTTCCAAACGGGCTGCGGACACACAGGAAGGCACTACTGGTTAGTGTTGTTCATTCAAAGGACAGTCACAACAACAACAACAACAACAACAACACTGCTGGAACACAAACACACAAACAAACCGTTTACACTAACAGGTGAACTCAGGGGTGTCTCTCACCTGAACCGGTCTAATAGGTAAAGCATCACTGACAGGGGGGGTGTCTCTCACCTGAACCGGTCTAATAGGTAAAGCATCACTGACAGGGGGGGGGTCTCTCACCTGAACCGGTCTAACAGGTAAAGCATCACTGACAGGGGGGGGGTCTCTCACCTGAACCGGTCTAACAGGTAAAGCATCACTGACAGGGGGGGGGTCTCTCACCTGAACCGGTCTAACAGGTAAAGCATCACTGACAGGGGGGGGGTCTCTCACCTGAACCGGTCTAACAGGTAAAGCATCACTGACAGGGGGGGGGTCTCTCACCTGAACCGGTCTAACAGGTAAAGCATCACTGACAGGGGGGGGGTCTCTCACCTGAACCGGTCTAATAGGTAAAGCATCACGGACAGGGGGGGGTCTCTCACCTGAACCGGTCTAACAGGTAAAGCATCACGGACAGGGGGGTCTCTCACCTGAACCGGTCTAATAGGTAAAGCATCACTGACAGGGGGGGTCTCACAGGGGGGGGTCTCTCACAGGGGGGGGGGTACAGGGGGGGGGTCTCTCACCTGAACCGGTCTAATAGGTAAAGCATCACTGACAGGGGGGGGTCTCACAGGGGGGGGTCTCTCACAGGGGGGGGGGTCAGGGGGGGGGTCTCTCACCTGAACCGGTCTAATAGGTAAAGCATCACTGACAGGGGGGGGGTCTCTCACAGGGGGGGTTCTCTCACCTGAACCGGTCTAATAGGTAAAGCATCACTGACAGGGGGGGGGTCTCTCACAGGGGGGGGTCTCTCACCTGAACCGGTCTAATAGGTAAAGCATCACTGCCACCACGTGGACCGACAGACCGACTAACAGCCACAGTGTGCTCTGGAATGGCTGCATGAAGGAGTCCAGAGTGCTCCGTGGGATCTCCTGCAGACAGACAGACACACACACACACACACCACACACACACACACACACACACACACACACACACACACACACACACACACACACAACTTTAGTCAGTGCGGTCGTCTTTAAACCAGAAGGTTGTTGGTTCGTTCCTGCAGTCAACATGTTGATGTGTCCAAGTACTGAACCCTGAGGTGTTCCTGATGGCCAACGGTGTGTGTGTGTGTGTGTGTGTGTGTGTGTGTGTGTGTGTGTGTGTGTGTGTGTGTGTGTGTGTGTGTGTGTGTGTGTGTGTGTGTGTGTGTGTGTGTGTGTGTGTGTGTGTGTGTGTGTACATTAGGTGGAACACACAGCCTCTGTTGTTTCTAACATTGTGTACTTTTGATTTTTTGCTTAATCTTCACTCGTTGTATTTTGTTTATTTGCCCTGAGATGACAACTGCTGCTTCTTGACGAGGATGGTGAGGCCCTGGTACTTGAAGTATTGAAAGTATTGAAAGTATTTGGAGTATTTGGAGCACTACCTTTTTGACGAGGATGGTGAGGCCCTGGTACTTGAAGTATTGAAAGTATTGAAAGTATTTGGAGTACTTGGAGCAGTACCTTTTTGACGAGGATGGTGAGGCCCTGGTACTTGAAGTATTGAAAGTATTTGGAGTATTTGGAGCAGTACCTTCTTGACGAGGATGGTGAGGCCCTGGTACTTGAAGTATTGAAAGTATTGAAAGTATTTGGAGTATTTGGAGCACTACCTTTTTGACGAGGATGGTGAGGCCCTGGTACTTGAAGTATTGAAAGTATTGAAAGTATTTGGAGTACTTGGAGCAGTACCTTTTTGACGAGGATGGTGAGGCCCTGGTACTTGAAGTATTGAAAGTATTGGAGTATTTGGAGCAGTACCTTCTTGACGAGGATGGTGAGGCCCTGGTACTTGAAGTATTGAAAGTAATTGAAAGTATTTGGAGTATTTGGAGCACTACCTTTTGACGAGGATGGTGAGGCCCTGGTACTTGAAGTATTGAAAGTATTGAAAGTATTTGGAGTACTTGGAGCAGTACCTTTTTGACGAGGATGGTGAGGCCCTGGTACTTGAAGTATTGAAAGTATTTGGAGTATTTGGAGCAGTACCTTCTTGACGAGGATGGTGAGGCCCTGGTACTTGAAGTATTGAAAGTATTGAAAGTATTTGGAGTATTTGGAGCACTACCTTTTTGACGAGGATGGTGAGGCCCTGGTACTTGAAGTATTGAAAGTATTTGGAGTATTTGGAGCAGTACCTTCTTGACGAGGATGGTGAGGCCCTGGGTACTTGAAGTATTGAAAGTATTGAAAGTATTTGGAGTATTTGGAGCACTACCTTTTTGACGAGGATGGTGAGGCCCTGGTACTTGAAGTATTGAAAGTATTGAAAGTATTTGGAGTACTTGGAGCAGTACCTTTTGACGAGGATGGTGAGGCCCTGGTACTTGAAGTATTGAAAGTATTTGGAGTATTTGGAGCAGTACCTTCTTGACGAGGATGGTGAGGCCCTGGTACTTGAAGTATTGAAAGTATTGAAAGTATTTGGAGTATTTGGAGCACTACCTTTTTGACGAGGATGGTGAGGCCCTGGTACTTGAAGTATTGAAAGTATTGAAAGTATTTGGAGTACTTGGAGCAGTACCTTTTTGACGAGGATGGTGAGGCCCTGGTACTTGAAGTATTGAAAGTATTTGGAGTATTTGGAGCAGTACCTTCTTGACGAGGATGGTGAGGCCCTGGTAACTTGAAGTATTGAAAGTATTGAAAGTATTTGGAGTATTTGGAGCACTACCTTTTTGACGAGGATGGTGAGGCCCTGGTACTTGAAGTATTGAAAGTATTTGGGTTGTATTTGGAGCAGTACCTTCTTGACGAGGATGGTGAGGCCCTGGTACTTGAAGTATTGAAAGTATTGAAAGTATTTGGAGTATTTGGAGCAGTACCTTCTTGACGAGGATGGTGAGGCCCTGGTACTTGAAGTATTAAAGTATTGAAAGTATTTGGATATTTGGAGCAGTACCTTCTTGACGAGGATGGTGAGGCCCTGGTACTTGAAGTATTGAAAGTATTGAAAGTATTTGGAGTATTTGGAGCAGTACCTTCTTGACGAGGATGGTGAGGCCCTGGTACTTGAAGTATTGAAAGTATTGAAAGTATTTGGAGTATTTGGAGCAGTACCTTCTTGACGAGGATGGTGAGGCCCTGGTACTTGAAGTATTGAAAGTATTGAAAATATTTGGAGTATTTGGAGCAGTACCTCTTTGACGAGGATGGTGAGGCCCTGGTACTTGAAGTATTGAAAGTATTGAAAGTATTTGGAGTATTTGGAGCAGTACCTTTTTGACGAGGATGGTGAGGCCCTGGTACTTGAAGTATTGAAAGTATTGAAAGTATTTGGAGTATTTGGAGCAGTACCTTCTTGACGAGGA
>JAMFTG010000579.1:30000-32500 GCA_023974075.1 Chaenocephalus aceratus
TCCAGGTGTCTTTCCAGGTGTGTCTCCAGGTGTGTCTCCAGGTGTGTCTTCAGGTGTGTCTCCAGGTGTGTCTTCAGGTGTGTCTTCAGGTGTGTCTCCAGGTGTGTCTCCAGGTGTGTCTCCAGGTGTGTCTTCAGGTGTGTCTCCAGGTGTGTCTCCAGGTGTGGCCCCAGGTGTGTCTCCAGGTGTGGCCCCAGGTGTGTCCCCAGGTGTGTCTTCAGGTGTGTTTCCAGGTGTGTCTCCAGGTGTGTCTCCAGGTGTGTCCCCAGGTGTGTCTTCAGGTGTGTTTCCAGGTGTGTCTCCAGGTGTGTCTCCAGGTGTGTCTCCAGGTGTGTCTCCAGGTGTGTCTCCAGGTGTGTCCCCAGGTGTGTCTCCAGGTGTGTCTCCAGGTGTGTCCCCAGGTGTGTCTCCAGGTGTGGCCCCAGGTGTGTCCCCAGGTGTGTCCCCAGGTGTGTCTCCAGGTGTGTTTCCAGGTGTGTCTCCAGGTGTGTCTCCAGGTGTGTCTCCAGGTGTGTCTCCAGGTGTGTTTGCCTACCTGTGACCCGTTGAAGACCCCGACCTGGACGATGCGCCCTTGTTTCTGCTGGTAGTTCATGATGCTGTAAGTCGCGAAGCGCCGGTCGCCGTCGTCGTTAAACTCGATGCGTCCCGTCAGACCGTCGGGATACTTCGATGACATCAGCACTCTGGAGAGCCAATCAGAGAGCAGAACACAACATTACATCACCAGATCACCAAACTTTTAAAAAACCTTTAAACTGGCATTCCTCACTGATGGCCGACGAAGGTAAAACATTTAAATGTCGAAGACAATCAGTTAAATACTTATAGGACTTAAAGGATACAGAGCCCTTTCAGATTAACCTGGTGTTATTTGCCCCTGTGTCAATGTAAACAGTGTGCAGGTTTTTCTTTCAATCAATCAATCAATTAATCAATTAATCAATTAATCAATTAATCAATGTTTATTTATAGCCCAATATCACACATGTTACATTTGTCTCAGTGGACTTCACAGTGTGTACAGAACATCAGTATGACAATACGACACCCTCTGTCCTTAGACCCTCTGTCCTTAGACCCTCTGTCCTCAGACCCTCTGTCCTCAGACCCTCTGTCCTTAGACCCTCTGTCCTCAGACCCCCTGTCCTCAGACACCTCAGACCCTCTGTCCTCAGACCCCCTGTCCTCAGACACCCAGACCCTCTGTCCTCAGACCCTCTGTCCTCAGACCCTCTGTCCTCAGACCCCCTGTCCTCAGACACCTCAGACCCTCTGTCCTCAGACCCCCTGTCCTCAGACCCTCTGTCCTTAGACCCTCTGTCCTCAGACCCCCTGTCCTCAGACACCTCAGACCCTCTGTCCTTAGACCCCCTGTCCTCAGACCCTCTGTCCTTAGACCCTCTGTCCTCAGACCCCCTGTCCTCAGACCCTCTGTCCTCAGACCCTCTGTCCTTAGACCCCCTACCCTCTGTCCTCAGACCCTCTGTCCTCAGACCCTCTGTCCTTAGACCCCCTACCCTCTGTCCTCAGACCCTCTGTCCTCAGACCCTCTGTCCTTAGACCCTCACATCGTACAAGGAAAAACTTCCAGAGAAAACCCAGTTTAAGGGAACATGGAGAAACCTCAGGGAGAGCAACAGAGGAGGGATCCCTCTCCAGGACGGACAGACGTGCAATAGATGCCGTGTGTAAATTGAAAAGATAATACATTTACAACATATTTAATACATATTTTTTATTTAAAACAATTTACACATTTAAAAAGCTGATATAGGACACAGACCCCCTCAAGTTCGGATAGTGGGGGGGTCCGGGTTAGAGCAATACACCATCACCTATTTTTATATTGCTTTTTCAAAATCTATATCTGTATCTTGATGTGTCCTTAGGCAAGATACTGTGTGTGTGTGTGTGTGTGTGTGTGTGTGTGTGTGTGTGTGTGTGTGTGTGTGTGTGTGTGTGTGTGTGTGTGTGTGGTGTGTGTGTGTGTGTGTGTGTGTGTGTGTCTGAGTGAGTGAGTGAGTGAGTGAGTGAGTGAGTGAGTGAGTGAGTGAGTGTGTGTGTGTGTGTGTGTGTGTGTGTGTGTGTATAAATGCATCTATGTTCTAGTTACTTTGGATCTGCGCTTCAGGTGAACTTACAGTAACATTTACCTCTTTTCTTTTCATTCATCTTTTACATTTTAAAACAATTTACCCGTTTCTGACGTATTTGGTCCGCGAGCAACTATCGGTATTACTAATCCTCAGCTGCAGTGTGTGTGGTGGGTGAACGTTATCGTTGTGCAGGAGTCAGACTGCTGAAAGTCTGAAGTGGAGCAGGTCACATGATCAGCGGGACGTCTGAAGTGGAGCAGGTCACATGATCAGCGGGACGTAGGAGGAGGAGGATTGAGGTCAGTCTGAGCGACGGACAGCGTTATTATCCCCGAGTCAGATCAGTGGAGGAGCGAGTCCTGTTATATCTGAACACTGCAGAAGCATCGATGGACCCACAC
>JAMFTG010000579.1:37500-92500 GCA_023974075.1 Chaenocephalus aceratus
GCCTCCTTTAGCTTAGCGGTGGTGACGTGAAGTCACGTGACCGTGCTGTAGTTCCTTTATAGCCCAACATTAGCCTCCTTTAGCTTAGCGGTGGTGACGTGAAGTCATGTGACCGTGCTGTAGTTCCTTTATAGCCCAACATTAGCCTCCTTTAGCTTAGCGGTGGTGACGTGAAGTCACGTGACCGTGCTGTAGTTCCTTTATAGCTCAACATTAGCCACCTTTAGCTTAGCGGAGGTGACGTGAAGTCATGTGACCGTGCTGTAGTTCCTTTATAGCCCAACATTAGCCACCTTTAGCTTAGCGGAGGTGACGTGAAGTCATGTGACCGTGCTGTAGTTCCTTTATAGCCCAACATTAGCCACCTTTAGCTTAGCGGAGGTGACGTGAAGTCATGTGACCGTGCTGTAGTTCCTTTATAGCCGAACGTTTACTTCAGAAATCATAAAGTGGTGTTAATATGTGGAGATTATCCTGCTGAACTTAACGTGTAAGAATCATAGATGTTGTTTTCTCAGGCTTCTGTACGTTCAGAACAACACAGGAAGAACCCCGACTGAGATCTGAAGTCAACAGAAGAAGATACAGATCTGATAACATCCTAGTAGATAGAATTGGGAGGGAGGAAACCCCTTTAATGGTCACACATGCAGAGCACACAGCACAGTGACATTTGGCCTCTGCATTTACCCCATCCTGTTCCCCTCTGTGGGAACAGGATGGGGTAAATAAAGGATCCTAGTACCAGGAGTACCAGGAGTCTAGTAATAGGCGTACTCATCCCTTAGTTGACCTTTCACCTGGATCAGCGTTGATACTGACCGTTTGAAGAGCGGCCCGGTCCTCCAGATGTTGGTGTTTTCCCACGCAGCCCCTCGGAGGCTCCGTGATGTTCTCCTTCTCAAACAGCTCCTGCAGCGACTGAGCCACGACCACCGCGTCCGCGATGTGAGCCGACTCATTCTTACCGTTAATCAGCTGGAGGCCCAGCAGGCCTGTACCACACACACCACACACACACACACACACACACAGACACACAGACACACACAGACACACACACACACACACACACACACAGACACACACACACACACAGACACACACACAGACAGACAGACACACACACACACAACACACATACAGACACACACACACACACACACACACACAAGGAGAGGTTACAACACAGCAGAAAGTGGGCTGCAGACTGGAAACTGCCCTCATTCATACGGCTAATTAACTCGCACACACAGTTTAACTAATCTTATAGATGTAACTAAAGGAGTGCTTCAGTGCAATTCAAATACACACACACACACACACACACACACACACACACACTCTCAGGGCTTCAGGCGTCAGGTCATTGTTCAGTACCACCAAACTGCATGGGAGTTCACTCTGAGAATCACAGCCGTTTGTCTGAGGAAAGAGAGAAAAGCCTCACTGGGACGTTATGAACTGTGCCTGGTGATTTCCTTCAGTAGAAACTCGTCACACTGCAACGAAAAGTGTCTACATCTGCGCTCCAGCTAACTGAGAACAGCCCGCTAACACCATTAGCATTCCCTCATGAAACTGCCAGGAACATCTAGCATATATTTACTCGTGAAAACACTGAGAACTGCAGAAGGCACTAGCTAGTGCTGTTAGCAGTGTAGCTAGCTAGTGCTGTTAGCAGTGTAGCTAGCTAGTGCTGTTAGCAGTGTAGCTAGCTAGTGCTGTTGCAGTGTAGCTAGCTAGTGCTGTTAGCAGTGTAGCTAGCTAGTGCTGTTAGCAGTGTAGCTAGCTAGTGCCTCTGAGCAGATAATATTCAGCCATCAAATAGAGAACAGCTAGCTAACATTAGCACCGTTTCAGCTGTTAACTGAAACTGAAGAAGCTGCAGAAGCATTCCTGCCCAACGGCCCCCTTCAACCACGAAGACAGGATAAGCTACCTTTCTTAAGTTAAAGAGTAGAACTGGTTATTGCAGTTAAAAACTGATTCTGAATTAAGTTAACGTGTTCCCGCGGCACAGAGGAATGCTAAGGTGCTAGCAGACGGTTGTCCGTTAGCTGAAGCATCAAATGCAGAAACCTTTTCCTCATAATGGGACAAGTGTCTGGTAAAGAAAAATCCATAACGTCACAGTACTGCTTCTTAGGTTTCTTTTCAGGGAATCGTTTCAGAGCAGGGGGTGGACACAATAACAGGAACACCTGTAGGATCTGATGCAAGCCGTCACAGCAGCAGAAATACCTCTGAGAAGACGTCTGTTAGTGGTACACCCGTGACGCTCACAGTTTACTGTTGAATTCTACGTCAGGTACGAGTGTTCATGTTGTGATGTTCACCCACTCTTCGAGCTCATCGTTTAGAGGTCTTTACACACAGCTCAGGAAGGTGGTGGTGGACATTTTGGAGCGGATTCGAATCACGGTGCGGATGCTAGCATCATTTTAAATATATGGAAACGGCCTTGGCGGAGGTCATGGTCCTTTCTAGTTTCATTTTAACTGGGAAGCAACGGTGTTCCTGAGATCCAGACTGAACCGATAAGGAACTGTGTTAAAATAATAGTTTTGATTATTAAACATGGCAAGGAATTAATAATAAACACATATTTTGTGTGTTTCTGGTTCTTAATGGTAATAATTTGAGCCTTACACTGCAATGCATATAGATAGTCGATGCTGGGTTATTAATTATGAGTCAAACTTATTTTCTGATGTCAATAAGAAAGAAGTGAGGAATTTCTAAATAATAAAGGGTCCTCTGAGAAAAGGGTTTTTCATGAAAATCAAATCCTATTTTCTGATGATATTTCACGTTGTCTTCTGTGGATAAGGACTGCTGTTAAAGGTTCAATAATACACGAGTCTTTAATCTGAGACGGTTTCCCTAAGAAGAAACCCCAAACTTCTCCGGCAGAGACAGAACAGCTGAGGATTATTTTCAGAGTGCTGTCTTGCCACACTTTTAAGAACATGATGGATAATCTTTGGACACATCTGGAGTTACGGGAAGGGACAGGGATGTGTAGAGAAATTACACATCATTTCTAAGAGTGCAGCAGCTGGTGAGGAGGTTTTCTGAAACAGAAAGGGGTCAGAGCGGGGAGCAGATCACCCAGCAGCCAGAGGGACGCACCTGAGGGACGCACCAGGGTCAACGTGGACCACGTTTAATTCAACTCCAACATTATGTCACAGGAAGTCTTCAAACCGCGGCCAAAGGCTCTCCTGCAGATCCAATGTAGAGCTATGGGGGTCTTACATGGCCAACAGTATGTGGACATCTCTATATCTAAATAACTGTAGTGAAAGTGCAGCCTTTGATACAACGTCCACAGTTTTCCACTAACTGACAGCTGGTGTTAGAAATTAAAATCAATGTTTTATGGCATGATTACCTTAAACATACCGTCAGTTTAAATGCTATTTTATTCTGGAAAAACCCGGAAGTTCTCAATACCAAGCTTTTATTCTGAAAATCCGTCATGACGACATCCGGGACTACCGCCCATTAGTATCATTAAAGTGGCTATTGACGCCGTTAACATGTATTACATATAAAGTTATGGAAGAGATAAGGAGGAGAAAAGGCATGTGGAAGTAAGCAATGAATGTAAAATGTCGAAATCCTCTGTTTAACGCGATATCCGACACGAACGAGGGGGGAAGTCCTCTACGTCACTACAGCTCCCAGAGAGGAGGAGCGACCAGCCAAAGCGGGAAAGACGAATGCTTGGAGGCTCTCTTCTGCACGGCCAGCACCTGGGAGAGGAAGCTGCTGACTTTCTCTCCTGACTGAACAATATCCTGCTTGTAACATTACCGCGCTTTTTATTAATTAAAGTACCAATTTTGAACCTTCTCAGAGACTCCATTTAGTCTCATTTTTAAGCTTCCTACCTGGACGCGAGAATAACGAACACAGCATAACACTGGCTAATGTTGACTAATGAAGACACTTACAATAGCTGGCTAATGTTGACTAATGAAGACACTTACAATAGCTGGCTAATACTGTTAGCATTCCCCATAGAAACGACTGGGAACAACAAGCTAACATGTTCTGCTGAAACCACAAGCTAGCGCTGTTAGCCCTGAAGCTAGCTATTACTCCGAGAGTAGAGTTAGCTAATAATCGTCCTTTCATCGACCTAATAGGCAGATTATATTAAATTACAGTAAATTAATTAATATACGCGAATATAAGCGAACATTAAAACCTTTCGCTTAATATTAGCTTGACAATTAAAGGGTTATTCAATTTACAAAAACTATTCCAAGATTTTTACTCGTGAAATATCAAAAGAATGTGACCGTAAATTAAGACTTCTTTGAAAGCTATTAATCTTTTGGACGATACTGACTCAACGACATATAGTATATTAATAGTCTCTTCATGAACAAACCAAGTCGGAGAAAAACCTCAGGAATATCCCAGGAGAGCCTGAACGCACCACATCTACTCAAGGCTATCTTGGTGTCCACATACTTTTAGCCATATCAGCGCGTTGATGTCATCTGGCTGCCCGAGTGATCAGCTGACTCAATAAGCCCCGCCCCCTCCCTCCCAGTGGGCGGGAACTCTATCGGCCAATGGCATAGGGGCAGATCATCAAGCAGGAAACGGGAAGAAGCGGCGGCATCTTACCAGTGTTTGTTCAGACACACGTCATGGTAACCGTAGCAACATTAGCAGTTTTTAAACCCACCCAAACCCCCCCATCGACCCCCGAATACCCCCCCCCCCCACCCCCCCCAACACATGTTATAGTGTACGGTGAGAACGAGCAGACGGGCGGGCGGACACACACTATAGAAAATGAAACAAACAAAAAGATGTTAGACACATTTAAAGCCACACAGTTACAATGAGCCAGAAAGAAACAGTGGTTAGGAACCTTTAAACACGTCTCGTTTGATCTGTCGCAGATGTTTTAAACGTTCAACCAGCAGTTAGAGAAAAAACCAGAGAAACACGACCAGGACGCTGAGCAGAAACTACTGTGATGAGGAGGAGAGGCTTCCTTCATCAGAGACCTGCAGCACGACAGACAGACAGAGAGCGGCCATGTTTCCATCCAACGGCTCCGCGAGCACGCGCTTATCAATCAGATCAGAACCTCCAGGTCTCCGCCGGGGGCTGGGACGCCTCTACTTTAAAGAGTCTCTCCTCTGGTGTTCAGGTGTATATCAGTATGTAGAGTCTCTACTTTAAGAGTCCTCTCCTGATGATGTCCAGGTGTATATCAGTATGTAGTGTCTCTACTTTAAAGAGTCCTCTCCTGCTGATGTTCAGGTGTATATCAGTATGTAGTGTCTCTACTTTAAAGAGTCCTCTCCTGCTGATGTTCAGGTCTATGTCAGTATGGAATGTCTCTACTTTAAAGAGTCCTCTCCTGCTGATGTTCAGGTCTATGTCAGTATGGAATGTCTCTACTTTAAAGAGTCCTCTCCTGCTGATGTTCAGGTCTATGTCAGTATGGAATGTCTCTACTTTAAAGAGTCCTCTCCTGCTGATGTTCAGGTGTATATCAGTATGTAGTGTCTCTACTTTAAAGAGTCCTCTCCTGCTGATGTTCAGGTGTATATCAGTATGTAGTGTCTCTACTTTAAAGAGTCCTCTCTGCTGATGTCCAGGTGTATATCAGTATGTAGTGTCTCACTTTAAAGAGTCCTCTCCTGCTGATTCAGGTCTATGTCAGTATGGAATGTCTTAACTTTAAAGAGTCCTCTCCTGCTGATGTTCAGGTGTATATCAGTATGTAGTGTCTCTACTTTAAAGAGTCCTCTCCTGCTGATGTTCAGGTGTATATCAGTATGTAGTGTCTCTACTTTAAAGAGTCCTCTGTCTCTACTTTAAAGAGTCCTCTCCTGCTGATGTTCAGGTGTATATCAGTATGTAGTGTCTCTACTTTAAAGAGTCCTCTCCTGCTGATGTTCAGGTGTATATCAGTATGTAGTGTCTCTACTTTAAAGAGTCCTCTCCTGCTGATGTTCAGGTGTATATCAGTGTGTAGTGTCTCTACTTTAAAGAGTCCCTTCCTCTGATGTTCAGGTGTATATCAGTATGTAGAGTCTCTACTTTAAAGAGTCCCCTCCTGCTGATGTTCAGGGTATTAAGTATGTAGAGTCTCTACTTTAAAGAGTCCCCTCCTGCTGATGTTCAGGTGTATATCATATTAGGTGTCTCTACTTTAAAGAGTCCTCTCCTGCTGATGTTCAGGTGTATATCAGTATGTAGTGTCTCTACTTTAAAGAGTCCTCTCCTGATGATGTCCAGGGTATATCAGTATGTAGTGTTCTACTTAAAGAGTCCTCTCCTGCTGATGTTCAGGTGTATGTCAGTATGTAGTGTCTCTACTTTAAAGAGTCCTCTCCTGCTGATGTTCAGGTGTATATCAGTATGTAGTGTCTCTACTTTAAAGAGTCCTCTCCTCTGGTGTTCAGGTGTATATCAGTATGTAGAGTCTCTACTTTAAAGAGTCCTCTCCTGATGATGTCCAGGTGTATATCAGTATGTAGTGTCTCTACTTTAAAGAGTCCTCTCCTGCTGATGTTCAGGTGTATATCAGTATGTAGTGTCTCTACTTTAAAGAGTCCTCTCCTGCTGATGTTCAGGTCTATGTCAGTATGGAATGTCTCTACTTTAAAGAGTCCTCTCCTGCTGATGTTCAGGTCTATGTCAGTATGGAATGTCTCTACTTTAAAGAGTCTCTCCTGCTGATGTTCAGGTCTATGTCAGTATGGAATGTCTCTACTTTAAAGAGTCCTCTCCTGCTGATGTTCAGGTGTATATCAGTATGTAGTGTCTCTACTTTAAAGAGTCCTCTCCTGCTGATGTTCAGGTGTATATCAGTATGTAGTGTCTACTTTAAAGAGTCCTCTCCTGCTGATGTCCAGGTGTATATCAGTATGTAGTGTCTCTACTTTAAAGAGTCCTCTCCTGCTGATGTTCAGGTCTATGTCAGTATGGAATGTCTCTACTTTAAAGAGTCCTCTCCTGCTGATGTTCAGGTGTATATCAGTATGTAGTGTCTCTACTTAAAGAGTCTCCTGCTGATGTTCAGGTGTATATCAGTATGTAGTGTCTCTACTTTAAAGAGTCCTCTGTCTCTACTTTAAAGAGTCCTCTCCTGCTGATGTTCAGGTGTATATCAGTATGTAGTGTCTCTACTTTAAAGAGTCCTCTCCTGCTGATGTTCAGGTGTATATCAGTATGTAGTGTCTCTACTTTAAAGAGTCCTCTCCTGCTGATGTTCAGGTGTATATCAGTGTGTAGTGTCTCTACTTTAAAGAGTCCTCTCCTCTGATGTTCAGGTGTATATCAGTATGTAGAGTCTCTACTTTAAAGGTCCCCTCCTGCTGATGTTCAGGTGTATATCAGTATGTAGAGTCTCTACTTTAAAGAGTCCCCTCCTGCTGATGTTCAGGTGTATATCAGTATTAGTGTCTCTACTTTAAAGAGTCCTCTCCTGCTGATGTTCAGGTGTATATCAGTATGTAGTGTCTCTACTTTAAAGAGTCCTCTCCTGATGATGTCCAGGTGTATATCAGTATGTAGTGTCTCTACTTTAAAGAGTCCTCTCCTGCTGATGTTCAGGTGTATGTCAGTATGTAGTGTCTTACTTTAAAGAGTCCTCTCCTGCTGATGTTCAGGTGATATCAGTATGTAGTGTCTCTACTTTAAAGAGTCCTCTCCTCTGGTGTTCAGGTGTATATCAGTATGTAGAGTCTCTACTTTAAAGAGTCCTCTCCTGATGATGTCCAGGTGTATATCAGTATGTAGTGTCTCTACTTTAAAGAGTCCTCTCCTGCTGATGTTCAGGTGTATATCAGTATGTAGTGTCTCTACTTTAAGAGTCCTCTCCTGCTGATGTTCAGGTCTATGTCAGTATGGAATGTCTCTACTTTAAAGAGTCCTCTCCTGCTGATGTTCAGGTCTATGTCAGTATGGAATGTCTCTACTTTAAAGAGTCCTCTCCTGCTGATGTTCAGGTCTATGTCAGTATGGAATGTCTCTACTTTAAAGAGTCCTTCTGCTGCTGTTCAGGTGTATATCAGTATGTAGTGTCTACTTTAAAGAGTCCTCTCCTGCTGATGTTCAGGTGTATATCAGTATGTAGTGTCTCTACTTTAAAGAGTCTCTGTCTCACTTTAAAGAGTCCTCTCCTGCTGATGTTCAGGTGTATATCAGTATGTAGTGTCTCTACTTTAAAGAGTCCTCTCCTGCTGATGTTCAGGTGTATATCAGTATGTAGTGTCTCTACTTTAAAGAGTCCTCTCCTGCTGATGTTCAGGTGTATATCAGTGTGTAGTGTCTCTACTTTAAAGAGTCCTCTCCTCTGATGTTCAGGTGTATATCAGTATGTAGAGTCTCTACTTTAAAGAGTCCCTCCTGCTGATGTTCAGGTGTATATCAGTATGTAGAGTCTCTACTTTAAAGAGCCCTCCTGCTGATGTTCAGGTGTATATCAGTATTAGTGTCTCTACTTTAAAGAGTCCTCTCCTGCTGATGTTCAGGTGTATATCAGTATGTAGTGTCTCTACTTTAAAGAGTCCTCTCCTGATGATGTCCAGGTGTATATCAGTATGTAGTGTCTCTACTTTAAAGAGTCCTCTCCTGCTGATGTTCAGGTGTATGTCAGTATGTAGTGTCTCTACTTTAAAAGAGTCCTCTCCTGCTGATGTTCAGGGTATCAGTATGTAGTGTCTCTACTTTAAAGAGTCCTCTCCTGCTGATGTTCAGGTGTATATCAGTGTAGTGTCTCCACTTTAAAGAGTCCTCTCCTGCTGATGTTCAGGTCTATGTCAGTATGGAATGTCTCACTTTAAGAGTCCTCTCCTGCTGATGTTCAGGTGTATATCAGTATGTAGTGTCTCTACTTTAAAGAGTCCTCTGTCTCTACTTTAAAGAGTCCTCTCCTGCTGATGTTCAGGTGTATATCAGTATGTAGTGTCTCTACTTTAAAGAGTCCTCTCCTGCTGATGTTCAGGTGTACATCAGTATGTAGTGGCTCTACTTTAAAGAGTCCTTTAGAGGTGATGTAAGTGAAGGCTCTCGCTGCAGAAACCACAGAGAGCAACGGCTGCACTTTGATCTGCAGGTATGTTGCGACTGATGAAGATCTCAGCTCCTCTTCCTCACGACTTCACTGACCTGGGTCTGAGTTTTTAGAAAGACTTTGTTTGAAAAATATCTCTGATGTTGGATGGAAGCAGAGCCGAGAGAGGGAAGAGAGAGACTTCCAGAGAGGTGAGGAAGAGGAGAGGAAGAGAGAGACTTCCAGAGAGGTGAGGAAGAGGAGGAAGAGAGAGACTTCCAGAGAGGTGAGGAAGAGGAGAGGAAGAGAGAGACTTCCAGAGAGGTGAGGAGAGGAGAGGAAGAGGAAGAGACTTCCAGAGAGGTGAGGAAGAGGAAGAGACTTCCAGAGAGGTGAGGAAGAGAGAGACTTCCAGAGAGGTGAGGAAGAGGAGAGGAGAGAGAGCCTTCCAGCGAGTGAGGAAGAGGAGAGGAAGAGAGAGACTTCCAGAGAGGTGAGGAAGAGAGGGAAGGAAGCGACTTCCAGAGAGGTGAGGAAGAGGAAGAGACTTCCGAGAGGTGGAAGAGAGAGACTTCCAGAGAGGTGAGGAAGAGGAGAGGAAGAGAGAGACTTCCAGAGAGGTGAGGAAGAGGAGAGGAAAGAGGAGACTTCCAGAGAGGTGAGGAGAGGAGAGGAGGGAAAGAGACTTCCAGAGAGGTGAGGAAGAGGAGAGGAAGAGAGAGACTTCCAGAGAGGTGAGGAAGAGGAGAGGAAGAGAGAGGACTTCCAGAGAGGTGAGGAAGGAGGAGGAGGAAGAGAGCGACTTCCAGAGAGGTGAGAAGAGGAGAGGAAGAGAGACTTCCAGAGAGGTGAGGAAAGAGAGGAAGAGGAAGAGACTTCCAGAGAGGTGAGGAAGAGAGAGACTTCCAGAGAGTGAGGAAGAGAGGAAGAGGAGAGAAGAGAGAGACTTCCAGAGAGGTGAGGAAGAGAGAGACTTCCAGAGGTGAGGAAGAGAGAGGGAAGAGGAAGAGACTTCCAGAGAGGTGAGGAAGAGGAAGAGACTTCCAGAGAGGTGAGGAAGAGGAAGAGACTTCCAGAGAGGTGAGGAAGAGGAGAGGAAGAGGAAGAGACTTCCAGAGAGGTGAGGAAGAGGAGAGGAAGAGGAAGAGACTTCCAGAGAGGTGAGGAAGAGGAGAGGAAGAGGAAGAGACTTCCAGAGAGGTGAGGAAGAGACTTCCAGAGAGGTGAGGAAGAGGAGAGGAAAAGGAGAGGAAGAGAGAGACTTCCAGAGAGGTGAGGAAGAGGAGAGACTTCCAGAGAGGTGAGGAAGAGGAAGAGACTTCCAGAGAGGTGAGGAAGACTTCCAGAGAGGTGAGGAAGAGGAGAGGAAGAGGAAGAGACTTCCAGAGAGGTGAGGAAGAGGAGAGGAAAGAAAGACTTCCAGAGAGGTGAGGAAGAGGAGAGGAAGAGAGAGACTTCCAGAGAGGTGAGAGGAGAGGAAGAGAGAGACTTCCAGAGGTGAGGAAGAGGAGAGGAAGAGGAAGAGACTTCCAGAGAGGTGAGGAGGAGAGGAAGAGACTTCCAGAGAGGTGAGGAAGAGGAGAGGAAGAGGAGAGGAAGAGAGAGGAAGAGAGAGACTTCCAGAGAGGTGAGGAAGAGGAGAGGAAGAGGAGAGGAAGAGAGAGACTTCCAGAGAGGTGAGGAAGAGGAAGAGACTTCCAGAGAGGTGAGGAAGAGGAGAGGAAGAGGAAGAGACTTCCAGAGAGGTGAGGAAGAGGAAGAGACTTCCAGAGAGGTGAGGAAGAGGAGAGGAAGAGGAAGAGACTTCCAGAGAGGTGAGGAAGAGGAAGACTTCCAGAGAGGTGAGGAAGAGGAGAGGAAGAGGAAGAGACTTCCAGAGAGGTGAGGAAGAGGAGAGGAAGAGGAAGAGACTTCCAGAAGGTGAGGAAGAGGAGAGAGGGAAGAGACTTCCAGAGAGGTGAGGAAAGAGGAGAGGAGAGGAAAGACTTCCAAAGAGGTGAGGAAGAGGAAGAGACTTCCAAAGAGGTGAGGAAGACTTCCAGAGAGGTGAGGAAGGAGAGGAGAAGGAAGAGACTTCCAGAGAGGTGAGGAAGAGGAGAGGGAGAAGAAGAGACTTCCAGAGAGGTGAGGAAGAGGAGAGGAAGAGGAAGAACTTCCAGAGAGGTGAGGAAGAGGAGAGGGAGAAGAAGAGACTTCCAGAGAGGTGAGGAAGAGGAGAGGAAGAGGAAGAGACTTCCAGAGAGGTGAGGAAGAGGAGAGGAAGAGGAAGAGACTTCCAGAGAGGTGAGGAAGAGGAGAGGAAGAGGAAAGACTTCCAGAGAGGAGAGGAAGAGAGAGGAAAAGGAGAGGAAGAGAGACTTCCAGAGAGGTGAGGAAGAGGAAGAGACTTCCAGAGAGGTGAGGAAGAGGAGAGGAAGAGGAAGAGACTTCCGAGAGGTGAGGAAGAGAGAGGAGAAGAAGAGACTTCCAGAGAGGTTAGGAAGAGGAAGAGACTTCCAGAGGAAGAGGAGTGATTACGAGGAGGAGGATGAAGAGGAGAGGTGATGAAGAGGGGAGGAGGAGGAGTGATGAAGAGGGGAGTGATGAAGAGGGGAAGTGATGAAGAGGGGATGATGAAGAGGAGGAGGATGAAGAGGGGAGGAAAGAGGAGGAGGTTGATGAAGAGGGGGAAAAGGAGAGAGGTGATGAAGGGGGGAAGATAGGAGGAGGAGGTGATGAAGAGGGGATGTGAAGAGGAGAGTGGAAAAAGGGGAGGAAGAGGAGGAGAGGATGAGAGGGGAGGAGGAGGGGAAGAGGTGATGAAGAGGAGGTGATATAGTGCTAAAGGAGTAGGTGATGAAGAGGAGGAGCAGGAGGATGTGATGAAGAGAGGATTGATGAAGAGGAGGAGGAGGAGGAAGAGTACCGTCAGGAGCCTCGCTCAGAGCCTTCCCGGTCATCTCTCGCTCTCCGACCATCCAGACGTATCCTGATCCCGTCATGTTCAGCTGCCGCGCCGCTTTGTACACGGCGGCTGCCTCGTCCTCACTGTGGGGCGTTAGCAGGCGTAGCTTACCGCTAGCATGAGAGACGTGAGCTAAACGTTAGCATGAGAGACGTGAGCTAAACGTTAGCATGAGAGACGTGAGCTAAACGTTAGCATGAGAGACGTGAGCTAAACGTTAGCATGAGAGACGTGAGCTAAACGTTAGCATGAGAGACGTGAGCTAAACGCTAGCATGAGAGACATAGCTAAACGTTAGCATGAGAGACGTGAGCTAAACGTTAGCATGAGAGACGTGAGCTAAACGTTAGCATGAAGACGTGAGCTAAACGCTAGCATGAGAGACATAAGCTAAACGTTAGCATGAGAGACGTGAGCTAAACGTTAGCATGAGAGACATGAGCTAAACGCTAGCATGAGAGACGTGAGCTAAACGCTAGCATGAGAGACATGAGCTAAACGTAGCATGAGAGACGTGAGCTAAACGCTAGCATGAGAGACGTGAGCTAAACGCTAGCATGAGAGACATGAGCTAAACGTTAACATGAGAGACGAGCTAAACGCTAGCATGAGAGACGTGAGTAAACGCTAGCATGTGAGTAAGCTAAACGTTAGCATGAGAGACGTGAGCTAAACGTTAACATGAGAGACGTAAGCTAAACGTAACATGAGAGACGTGAGCTAAACGTAGCATGAGAGACAGCTAAACGTTAGCATGAGAGACATGAGCTAAACGTTAGCATGAGAGACATAAGCTAAACGTTAGCATGAGACGTGAGCTAAACGTAGCATGAGAGACGAGCTAAACGTTAGCATGAGAGACATAGCTAAACGTTAGCATGAGAGACATGCTAAACGTTAGCATGAGAGACTAAGCTAAACGTTAGCATGAGACGTGAGCTAAACGTTAGCATGAGAGACATAAACTAAACGTTAGCATGAGAGACATAAGCTAAACGTTAGCAGAGGAATAGAGCTAAACGTTAGCATGAGACGTGAGCTAAACGTAGGCATGAGAGATGTGAGCTAAACATTAGCATGAGAGACATAAGCTAAACGTTAGCATGTGAGACGTAAGCTAAACGTAGGCAGAGACATGAGCTAAACGTTAGCATGTGAGACGTAAGCTAAACGTAGGCATGAGAGACATGAGCTAAACGTTAGCATGTGAGACGTGAGCTAAACGTAGGCATGAGAGACATGAGCTAAACGTTAGCATGAGAGACATAAGCTAAACATTAGCATGTGAGACGTGAGCTAAACGTAGGCATGAGAGATGTGAGCTAAACATTAGCATGAGAGACATAAGCTAAACGTTAGCATGTGAGACGTAAGCTAAACGTAGGCATGAGAGACATGAGCTAAACGTTAGCATGTGAGACGTAAGCTAAACGTAGGCATGAGAGACATGAGCTAAACGTTAGCATGTGAGACGTGAGCTAAACGTAGGCATGAGAGACATGAGCTAAACGTTAGCATGTGAGACGTGAGCTAAACGTTAACATGTGAGACGTAAGCTAAACGTTAGCATGAGAGACGTAAGCTAAACGTTAGCATGAGAGACATAAGCTAAACGTTAGCATGAGAGACGTGAGCTAAACGTTAGCATGAGAGACGTAAGCTAAACGTAGGCATGAGAGACGTGAGCTAAACGTTAGCATGTGAGACGTGAGCTAAACGTTAGCATGTGAGACATAAGCTAAACGTTAGCATGAGAGACGTAAGCTAAATGTTAGCATGAGAGACGTAAGCTAAACGTTAACATGTGAGACGTGAGCTAAACGTTAGCATGTTAGACGTGAGCTAAACGTTAGCATGTGAGACGTGAGCTACACGTTAGCATGAGAGACGTGAGCTAAACGTTAGCATGTGAGACGTGAGCTAAACGTTAGAATGTGAGACGTAAGCTAAACATTAGCATGAGAGATGTAAGCTAAACGTTAGCATGAGAGACGTGAGCTAAACGTTAGCATGAGAGACGTGAGCTAAACGTTAGCATGAGAGACGTAAGCTAAACGCTAGCATGTGAGACGTGAGCTAAACGTTAGCATGAGAGACGTAAGCTAAACGTAGACATGAGAGACGTGAGCTAAACGTTAGCATGTGAGACGTGAGCTAAATGTTAGCATGTGAGACGTAAGCTATACGTTAGCATAAGAGACATAGCCCGGGCCTTCATTGCGACATGGGTGTGTGGTTTGCAGTTCACGTCCAAGCTCTGGAATGCCGTGGCCGGGGGTTTGGGGGTTAAGCTCCACCAGACAACCGCTTATCAGCTTCAGGCCAACAGCCTCTGCGAGCCCCAGGGCCAGCCTAACGGACGGTGATGGATTGACAAGCTGCCTTGGGTTATGCTGGGCATTAGGACCGCACCAAAGGAAGATCTGCAGTGCTCCACGGCTGAGATGGTCTACGGTCAGCCGCGGGTTTCAGGGGATTTCCTCCCCAACACATTGGCCCTCTGGCGGTCGCCGCCCAGCACACTTTCCTGCAGGACACCGCTAAGGCCTTTGCTCCGATCCCCACTGCTCAGCACGGCACGCCGGTGTTCCCCTGCAGACCCCTGAAGACGAGCCTTTCCGAGTCTTGGAACACGGGGGGAAGCACTTGGTGGTGGACCTGGGTGGCAGGGCCGAGCAGGTCTCGGAGGACCAGGTTCTTAGCAGAATGTTAGTGAGATATTTGCGAGACATTAATGCGACAGTAGGTAGACGTGAGCAAGACCTAAGCGAGTTGTAAGCGAGACGTTGGAGATGCGTTTAAAGTGGGTCACGTGTTGTTACACAGATGTCTATAGAGAACCGCAGTGAGATGTCCTAAAACCCGGAAGTAAGTTAGCATTTTTACCACTGCCGGTTCCTCCGACAAAAAGCAATGGGATCTCTCCGTAGGGTTCTGGAAACTATCTGAACTAAGGTCTGAGGTTGAGACGCACTGAAGAGACGGGTTACGTTTTGTTCGAATAGGACTACAGAAGTCGTGGAGGGCGTTGTACGTCATTACGCCGAACACGTGAACACTCTAAGTTAGTTTCTGTTCTGCTTGAAAGCCAGTCCCTGCCTCCTGCAAAGTGTTCAGACAAACGCTTCAACTCGTTCCATCTAGAATCTGAGTGTCTGAATCTGGATCTGAAGTCGGCGTGACGTTGAAGCGGCGACCCTGCTGTAGCTCCTTTATAGCATAACGTTAGCATTTAGCTTCTGGCGACTAGATTTAAGATTCAAAAATGATAAAAGTAGGATAGACATGTGTAGATTATCCGGCTGAACAAAACGTGATCCGTCTCTTTAATGCGTCTCAACCACAGACCTTGTTTCGAGCTATCTTCCAAAACCCTATGGAGAAACTGCATTGGTTTTAGACGAAGGAACCGGAAGGAGTTTACTTCCGGGTTTTAGGGCGTCACCGCGGTTCTCTATTTAGAATACGCTTTGCTACCAAAACTACGCAAACAGCAAGTACCCAAAACACCCACCTGGCAGAGAGGATGATGACTCGAGCCTCCAGGTCTCTGGCCTCCAGCAGCAGAGCCGTCAGGTTCGTCTCCGGGCTGAAGGACAGCACCTTCTCCGCCTGCAGGACCAGGTGTAGAGCGACAGGTGTAGAGCGTCAGGTGTAGAGCGACAGGTGTAGAGCGTCAGGTGTAGAGCGACAGGTGTAGAGCGTCAGGTGTAGAGCGTCAGGTGTAGAGCGTCAGGTGTAGAGCGTCAGGTGTAGAGCGACATGTAGAGCGACAGGTGTAGAGCGTCAGGTGTAGAGCGACAGGTGTAGAGCGACAGGTGTAGAGCGTCAGGTGTAGAGCGACAGGTGTAGAGCGACAGGTGTAGAGCGTCAGGTGTAGAGACAGGTGTAGAGCGACAGGTGTAGAGTGACAGGTGTAGAGACAGGTGTAGAGCGTCAGGTGTAGAGCGTCAGGTGTAGAGCGACAGGTGTAGAGCGACAGGTGTAGAGCGACAGGTGTAGAGCGTCAGGTGTAGAGCGTCAGGTGTAGAGCGACAGGTGTAGAGCGCAGGTGTAGAGCGTCAGGTGTAGAGCGTCAGGTGTAGAGCGTCAGGTGTAGAGCGACAGGTGTAGAGCGACAGGTGTAGAGCGTCAGGTGTAGAGCGACAGGTGTAGAGCGTCAGGTGTAGAGACAGGTGTAAGACAGGTGTAGAGCAGGTGTAGAGCGACAGGTGTAGAGCGGTGGTAGAGCGACAGGTGTAGAGCGCAGGTGTAGAGCGACAGGTGTAGAGCGACAGTGTAGAGCGACAGGTGTAGCGTCAGGTGTAGAGCGTCAGGTGTAGAGCGACAGGTGTAGAGCGTCAGGTGTAGAGCGTCAGTGTAGAGCGTCAGGTGTAGAGCGTCAGGTGTAGAGCGTCAGGTGTAGAGCGTCAGGTGTAGAGCGTCAGGTGTAGAGCGTCAGGTGTAGAGCGTCAGGTGTAGAGCGTCAGGTGTAGAGCGACAGGTGTAGAGCAGGGTAGAGCGAGGTGTAGAGCGTCAGGTGTAGAGCGTCAGTGTAGAGTGTCAGGTGTAGAGCGTCAGGTGTAGAGCGACAGGTGTAGAGTGTCAGGTGTAGAGCGACAGGTGTAGAGTGTCAGGTGTAGAGTGTCAGGTGTAGAGCGTCAGGTGTAGAGCGACAGGTGTAGAGCGACAGGTGTAGAGCGTCAGGTGTAGAGTGTCAGGTGTAGAGCAGGACATTGAGAAACACAGCAGAACAAAACACCACAGAACACACATCATAGGAAAGGCATTATTAGCAGTGAACCCTCAGACCCATCCCTCAATGACCCCTGACCCCTCCCAATGACCCCTGACCCCTCCCTCAATGACCCCATGCTCCCTCTCACCCACGCCACCACGGGGGGAGGAGGGCAACAACAACAAAAGAGTTCAAGATCTGCTGAACTGAAAGAAAACTGAAAGCCGAAGCTTGAATAAATAAAGGGGGAGGGGCGTGGTGTGGTGGCACATGCAAAGTGACTGCAACCAACCAACCAATCAGGGACGTGCATGTTAGCGCTGATGCAACCGCAAATCAAAACAAAGACTTTGAGTGGAAATAGAGGGTGTGCAGGAGTCACGACAAAGGAAGGTAAAGATGGAGAAAGACGAGCCTCCAGGATATTAAAAGTCTATCTCTGGGTGTGGGGGGGTCGGGGGGGGGCGTGTCTGTCCGCTGCGAGCTCATTGGTTGGGCGGCGTGCATCATGTGACCATGCAAGTTTCTACCTTGGGCGTTCTCCGGAAGTCATAGTTCTGATGGTCGTTTTCATAGTTCCTTTTTTTATTCTGATGGTAATGATGTGCACAGAGAAATATGCAGACACAGAAGTTTACAGACAGGAAGAGGAAACGCATCATACAGGGGGAGGGGCCTGTCTGTCTGACTGTCTTCTGTCTGTCCCTGTCTGATCGCTAATAGCTAATAGCTAACTGCCAACACCTAACTGTCAGCTAACAGCTAGTCGCTAAGTTAACTAACTGTCACCTAACTTCTCACTGCTAGCTGCTAACAGCTAACTACTAACAGCTCGTCGCTAAGTTAACTTACTGTCACCTAACTTCTCACTGCTAGCTGCTAACAGCTAACTACTAACAGCTAGTCGCTAAGTTAACTAACTGTCACCTAACTTCTCACTGCTAGCTGCTAACAGCTAACTACTAACAGCTCGTCGCTAAGTTAACTAACTGTCACCTAACTTCTCACTGCTAACTGCTAACTACTAACAGCTAGTCGCTAAGTTAACTAACTGTCACCTAACTTCTCACTGCTAGCTGCTAACAGCTAACTACTAACAGCTAGTCGCTAAGTTAACTAACTGTCACCTAACTTCTCACTGCTAGCTGCTAACAGCTAACTACTAACAGCTAGTCGCTAAGTTAACTAACTGTCACCTAACTTCTCACTGCTAGCTGCTAACAGCTAACTACTAACAGCTAGTCGCTAAGTTAACTAACTGTCACCTAACTTCTCACTGCTAGCTGCTAACAGCTAACTACTAACAGCTAGTCGCTAAGTTTAACTAACTGTCACCTAACTTCTCACTGCTAACTGCTAACTACTAACAGCTAGTCGCTAAGTTAACTAACTGTCACCTAACTTCTCACTGCTAGCTGCTAACAGATAATCGCTAACTGTCAGCTAACTTCTCACTGCTAAAAGCTAACAATAGCTAGCTCTCCTGCTGTTTTTAAAACAGATTAGTTGTTAAAAGTGTCGCATTATCAGTTTTCTTTATTATTAATCTTATATATAGACATATAATTATTGTTCTTATTTGTATTATAACTGTAGTCCTAAAGTACATAAAAATAACATTTTAAATAGTTTCAGATTCACCCCCTCCAGCTGTCATTGCAGCACTGAGCTGAATGAAGAGCGTTGATAGCGAGGAGTGTTTGTGCGTAATTACATTTGTTTCAGGTATTCCAGGTTACAGAGCGACGCTCCACCAGCGACCTCCGGTTTGTCTCTAGAGATATATTTACTTTTGGAGATAAATATAAACCTGTGAGTGGCGTTTTTATTTTGGAGGAGAACAAAGACCTTAACGTGTTTGAGACCTGAATCCCTCACAGCTGGAGACCTGAGACACAGCTCATACAACCTGAAGAACCACGGGAGAGGCCGCTTCATGTATTCATCAAATCAGGGAATCATTGTTTAAAAAATAACAAAGACATTTTATATTAAATCTGCACATCTGGATCATTTTGTAAATGAAAACCCATCAGCAGCTGGCCCTCCACTCAACACACTCCAAATGTTCACCTCATTAAATGTACATCCATGTCCCTGAACTACACACACACACACACACACACACAACACCACACACACACACACACACACACAACACACACCACACACACACACACACACACACCACACACACACACACACACACACACACACACACACACACACACACACACACACCACACACACACACACACACACACACACCACACACACACACACACACCACACACACACACACACACACACACACACACACACACACCACACACACACACACACACACACACACACACACACGCTTTAAGGAGAATGTATTCCCTATTCAGACGTGAGTTTCCTCAACTATTGAACTCGTTTTCCCTTCACTAGTTTAGTAGCTACACACGTTTATTCAGTTAGCTAGTGTAGAAGTGATCGCTGGTCACCAAGCTGCGGTCCCATCGATCTTAACTAGTGAGGCTCTGAATGTTAACTACCGATCTATTATGGGTGACATGTTAAGTAGTTACCTAGTGAAGGACTGCCACTGTCATACATGTTAACTAGCAATCGTTTTGAGCTGCACTAGTTTAATATTTGTGTATTTAGTATATTGGGGGCGGTGGTGGCGAAGTCGATAGGGACTTGGCTTGGGAACTGGAAGGTCACTAGTTCAAGTCCCGGCAGACCAAGTGCTGCCGAGGTGTCCCTGAGCAAGGCACCGTTCCCCACACTGCTCCCCGGCGCCGTTCAAAATGGTCCTAACACTAGGATTGGTCAAATGCAGAGAAACAATTTCCCCACGAGGGATTAATAAAGTCCATCTTATCTTATTTAACACAACACAACTTTTGGAACAGATACTTTAGACCTTGTTAGTGAACTAGTGAACTGATCAACCGACCACAAACTTAGTCTATAGGTACAGATCTGAATCCATTGTGTGCAAACAGTGAGTGTACAGCTGTGTGTGTGTGTGTGTGTGTGTGTGCGTGTGTGTGTGCGTGCGTGTGTGTGTGTGTGTGTGTGATATTCTTCATTATTTCGTGATGAACCCATCTTTAATTCAGGACTCTCCCTACACTCACTGATGTGCTGTAATATTCATGTTCCTCCTGCATCATTGATGAGTCTCGGAGACAGGAAGTCACAGTTTCACTTTTTAAACTTTGGTTTTTACTTCGCTGACTTAATTACCCGCGTCTCTGAGGCTCTCACTTCTAAACATCCTTATCTTCACATCCAGAGAGCCTCCTCCGAGCCGCCCTCCTTCACCCAGAGATAATTAGTGCGCATGTTTTATTAAAGTGTGTTCTCTAATTACTAATTTGGCTTTACAAATATTTTTCAGCTGCCTTCACTTGCTCTAAGTGCTTTTAATATTTTAGTCCTTCATAACATTTCATTTATTTTATCTTGCTCTGTTTTAGATCTGTGCCCACACTACGATACGCCGTGTTTGTCTGCACTGGCTGATCTTCAACCGGCTGTATGGCTTAGAGGGGAATTATACTTCTACATGTTTGGATAGATTTAAAGGGGAGACATGGAACATGAGGGGCGTTTACTTGCTACAGAGCAATTCTTCGCCTTGGTGTTAATACTCTTACTGCATTAATATTCAGAAGATACCTCTGGGTATAAAAGGTGATCAATTATGATTTGTTGATTAAATGATCGCTTATCGCCACTGATCACTGAGACTCCTGAGGAATAACTGAGGGGATAAACCTGACAGACAGACGGACAGACAGAACTGAAGGAAAATTAAGGTATTTTTTAAGTAGAATAAAGAAGAACAAATAAATCAACAACTTAAAAGAAGAGAGGAAGAAACTAAACTCCACCAAATGGCACAGAATGAATTTTTTTTTTGTGAGAGCAAGAATATTCCGGTCGATGCTTATAGTGAAGAAAAAGGTGTAAAATAGTCTTGGAGCGTTTTATTGATGAAACGCTGAGAGTAGAGCTGCCCAGCACCCGGCCTGCAGCTTTCTGCAAGAAAAGGCACTAACGGCCCGTCCACACACAGGCATGGAAAAAATCTTTTCAAAGCTTCGCCCATTCACTTGAATGGGGTGACGTAGAAGATTTTGAATGCAGTTCCCCACAATCTACCTGTTACAGATAACTGCTAACATCTACCTGTTACAGATAACTGCTAACATCTACCTGTTACAGATAACTGCTAACATCTACCTGTTACAGATAACTGCTAACATTACCTGTACAGATAACTGCTAAATCTACCTGTTACAGATAACTCTAACATTTAACTGCTAACATCTAACTGCTCAAATCTACCTGTTACAGCTAACTGCTAACATCTAACTGCTCAATCTACCTGTTAGA
This sequence comes from Chaenocephalus aceratus, assembly GCA_023974075.1. Taxonomy (NCBI): domain Eukaryota; kingdom Metazoa; phylum Chordata; class Actinopteri; order Perciformes; family Channichthyidae; genus Chaenocephalus; species Chaenocephalus aceratus. The sequence goes on from JAMFTG010000579.1 coordinate 58,597, forward strand.
GCTAACTGCTAACATCTAACTGCTAACATCTACCTGTTACAGCTAACTGCTAACATTTACTTGCTAACATCTAACTGCTCAAAGTACCTGTTACAGCTAACTGCTAACATTTACCTGCTAACATCTAACTGCTCAAATGTACCTGTTACAGCTAACTGCTAACATCTAACCGCTAACATCTAACCGCTAACATCTAACCGCTAACATCTAACTGCTAACATTTACCTGCTAACATCTAACTGCTCAAATCTACCTGTTACAGCCAACTGCTAACATCTAACTGCTAACATTTACCTGCGAACATCTAACTGCTAAAAAATCTAACTGCCAACATCTACCTGTTACAGCTAACTGCTAACATTTACCTGCTAACATCTAACTGCTCAAATCTAACTGTTACAGCCAACTGCTAAAATGTACCTGTTACAGCTAACTGCTGACATCTAACTGCTAACATCTAACCGCTAACATCTAACCGCTAACTGCTAACATCTAACTGCTAATTTTACGTAATTAATCATATATTTTCGATTATAAGGAGTAGAAATATGATTCAGATATCCGCGGAATCGCTGGAAGATTAGCTTTCCAGCGGTATCTCCTGTGAGACTGTAACCAGGGCACAGCAGCCAATATGGCCGCTCAAAGCAGCTTGACTTTACACTGTGTGGGATTGGTGGATTCGTGTGTCCGTCAAGGAAATCTCGGCCGGCAGCCATCATGGTCTGAAATGACCAATGGACATCGAGAAATCACTAAGGGCCTACCCACCAAGCAAAACAAACATAAACCACGTGTCCTGCCATCAGTTTACGTCTGTGTGGAGAGAGAGAGAGAAGAGAGAGAGAGGAAGAGAGAGAGAGAGAGAGAGAGAGAGAGAGAGAGAGAGAGAGACAGAGAAAATGGCTAAAAAAACTTTACAGTTGCCGACTTCGCTAGAGATTTATTTCGCTGAAGATAGAGCCTTTGAACCTGAAGTCTTCGACTCTTCTGAAGAAGAAGAAGAAGAAGAAGAAGAAGAAGAAGAAAGAAGAGAAGAAGAAGAAGAAGAAGAAGAGAAGAAGAAAAAAGAAGAGAAAAGAAGAAGAAAAGAAGAAGAAGAAAAGAAGAAGAAGAAGAAGAAGAAGAAGAAGAGAAGAAGAAGAAGAAGAAGAGAAAGAAGAACAAGAAGAAGAAGAAGAATAAGAAGAAGAAGAAGAAGAAGACAACACAAGGATCCATTTGGACATGGGTAAGTGTAAATATTACAGTAATAGTGTACTGGCAATGTGTGGGGAATACCGCGAAAATGAACAATAGCTTTATTGATATATATTTGTTATCGATAGTCATGAACTTTTTCTTGGGACAAAACAGACTCTCCATTAGCAAACGTTTACTCTGTGTTAACGTTATGTTGGTGTGTAAAGTGAGATTACATGTAGATGATTAAATTAATCATTTATTCATCCCACAACGGAGACATTTACAGTGACATGTTTTTGCCATCGATTATTTTATCATACTGTTCTGTACAGATGAGACTTTGTAATCAGATGTAGCTTGTGTGTGTGTGTGTGTGTGTGTGTGTGTTGTGTGTGTGTGTGTGTGTGTGTGTGTGTGTGTGTGTGTGAGAGGGATCGAGAGAGACTCCTTCTGCAACCTCCCAAACTTTATTTGTATATGTGCATTGTTATTTGTGCTGAGCAACATTTACTTGAACTTTATTTCAATGAAATTAGTTGTAATTATTTTCCTACAGCCGCTAACATCTAACCGCTAACTGCCAACAGCTAAAAAAGAGCCACAGACAGTTTGGTAGCAATCAGACCTACGCTTTATGACTAAAATAACTACATTTATCCAGGGGGGGAATCTGGTATTGTGACAGGTGCTCCAACTGAGAATAAAATATAAATAACTGCAAAATGAATTAAAGAAATCGAAGGACACGAACAGACGTTTTTAAAGAAATGTGAAAATACGGACAGAAAGTCGGAGAGAAAATCATCTTGATATTTGTCTCGTTCGGTGGAGATTGAAATCAAAGCAAAGACAAAGAGAAGCTGCTGAATGTGAAGCCAGATGAGCAGTTTCATTTCTACAAAGGTCTTAATCAATTATAATAATATTAATAATGAATAAACCACGGACGGGGAATATCATCACACAAACACACTGACCTCGGGTGACCAGATGCACAGCATTTTCACAACTTTTGGTGCCGCAAATTGAGACGATGTCCCGCACATTTTCATTTGATTGGCTAAAACGCTTCCCTATGCGGAGAAGGGCCAGCTCGGTTCGCTGACGGGCGGTCAGGCATCACGTAAGTTGCTCCGACAGGCGACAGAGTTCCACAGTGTCCCCCCCCCCCCCCCGCTGACAGTTCACGAGCGTCCATAGAGAGGCGAAGTCACGCCCATCTACTTCCGCCCCATGGGACCTTATTTCTGAATAATCATGTATTGAAGTCAATGGAGAGAGAAATCGTATCTTTAGATCCCGTTTGAATTGTGCCATGAATTACACACATGATGTTTGTCAATCTTTAAAAATAATGTCCATGTCCAAAAAGTCACAGTTTGTCGTAAAACTGTTGAAATATAAGACTATGAAAAATACGCAACTACAAAGACTACAAATCCCAGAGTCGCGTAACTGATGTCACAATTGTTTTCCTCCACTGAGAGATAGCTAAGATCGATAGACAGAATCTATCTATATGGCGCTGACTAAGATCAGATAACTTTAACACGATGCCTGTGTGCTCAGTGCCAGGTTGTCATCATACCAGCAATGGGTCTTGCTCGTTCTTTCGCTTCCCGTCTGATGAAAGGACCAGGAGTGGCTGGATCAAGTTAGCTACCTAGCTAGCAGCTAGCACGTTAGTTAGCATTACAGCCTTGTCATTTTGATGAGCCTTAACATGAAGTGACATCAAGTAACCCAACATGTTAAACAGTAGAGTAGTAGTCATATTCCGTGAACCCTTTGAAGAGTTCTGTCACCGGTGTGATCGTTCTATAATACACCATTTAAGCCCGGGGGAGAAATGCTAACGCTACATTAGCATCTGCGATCTGTTCTACTTCATGCTATCTGCACTAATGGTTGATATTAAACATTAAAAAGACCAGGCAGTTCAGAGAGACTCAAAGGAAGGCAGCTCTGCATGACGTTCTTCTGGACGAGTTTCATTGTGGTGATAGTTCGTCCATAGGGTCCATAGGGTCTGAATCACATTAGTTGTCTCTTTTGGCTCGGGGTCATCTACACCCCGAGAAGGATGTGTTCCAGGTGTCCCACAACAATAACTATCTCTGACCGAGAGCTGCCCGGTCACAAACTGGCAACAACAACAACAACTACTTGCTAGGGCAGCCCCTCCTGAGGGAGATAGCGGCTGCTCGAGCTGGTCAGCTGCGCCAGAGGGCGAAAAGTAAACATGTATTCTGACAGTAAATATGAAATTAAAAACGACTTCTTGTTGCCTTTCTGTTTCTTTTCTGTTATCCTAATAAAGCTTTATTCTTTATGTTTCTGATGCATCTCAGATGGGGGGGGGCCTGTGGAGGTCCAGCCGGTGTTTCCATCTACTGACAGGATTTTAATTTAATTCTTTATTTAATTGATGTATTTTTATAATCTGCAGTCTGCTCACTGTGCTCTGAGGTTTGAGTCAGAGAACACGTGTCGTCATTACTGTGAGATTCATCTTGTTGAATATCACAATAAATAAAAACGGCACACCTTTCTGCAGCATCACTGCGCTCTTATAACACACACTCCCTTTGTACTGGAGTACTATTTTAAAGTTTCCACTGCAGGCCTCGCTCTGTGGGGGTTATTCCCTATCTTTATTCAAGAGCGTGGTATTTAAATTTGAGAGCAAACTTTATGTATTTATTTCCCTCAAACTCTGTCCTCGCACTCAAATAGTGTCTGCTTGCACTCAGATCTGCTCTGCTCGTGCTCAAACTGTACGCTTGCACTCAGATATATTGCTGCTCAGAATTATTCTGTGCGCGCTCGAAACTTTTGTGCAACAATCCTGTCAAAATCCCTCAACCAATAGGAGGCCAGGTGTCCTTGCGGGTGCGAGCCGTGGAGGGCGGGAGTTTATAAACCAAGAGTAACCGCCCTTACGGGACGCTGTAATAAGTAAAGCGAACGCACCCGCAAGGACACCTGGCTATTTTATTTTGAACATCATTATTTAATAATAAAAACTATTTAAATTGAGTGTGTATTTTTCTTTCACATTGCCAGCCACACGTGGTAACCGTTTTATAAATGCAATAGCTAGGTCGTCTTTGTTATTTATTGAGCTTTAAAACAAATTGATAACGACTCTATATAATAATATAACGATAATAAAACGGAGCCTCTCTTTTCCTCCCCCTCTTCTGAGAGCCCAGCAGCTGATCTCTGAGCAGGAGACGTGGGGAGAGGGAGACGGGGGGAGAGGGAGACGTGGGGAGAGGGAGACGGGGGAGAGGGAGACGGGGGGAGACGTGGGGAGAGGGAGACGTGGGGAGAGGGAGACGTGGAGAGAGGAGACGGGGGGAGAGGGAGACGGGGGAGACGTGGGGAGAGGGAGGCGTGGGGAGAGGGAGATGAGGGGAGAGGGAGACGTGGGGAGAGGGAGACGGGGGAGAGGGGAGAGGGAGACGGGGGGAGAGGGAGACGGGGGGAGAGGGAGACGGGGCAGAGGGAGACGTGGGGAGAGGGAGACGTGGGGAGAGGGAGACGTGGGGAGAGGGGAGACGTGGAGAGAGGGAGACGTGGGGTGAGGGAGGCGTGGGGAGAGGGAGACGTGGGGAGAGGGAGACGTGGAGAGAGGGAGACGGGGGGAGAGGAGACGGGGGTAGAGGAAGACGGGGGTAGAGGGAGACGTGGGGAGAGGGAGACGTGGGGAGAGGGAGACGGGGAGACGTGGGGAGAGGGAGACGGGGGAGAGGGAGACGGGGGAGGGAGACGGGGTAGAGGGAGACGTGGGGAGAGGGAGACGTGGGGAGAGGGAGACGGGGGAGAGGGAGAGGGAGACGGGGGAGAGGGAGACGGGGGGAGAGGGAGACGGGGGTAGAGGGAGACGTGGGGAGAGGGGAGACGGGGGAGAGGGAGACGTGGGGAGAGGGAGACGGGGGTAGAGGGAGACGGGGGTAGAGGGAGACGGGGGTAGAGGGAGACGTGGGGAGAGGGAGACGTGGGGAGAGGGAGACGGGGGAGACGTGGGGAGAGGGAGACGGGGGAGAGGGAGACGGGGGAGAGGGAGACGTGGGGAGAGGGAGAGTGTGGGGCTAAAGCCCGCCCACATTTTAGTAATGTGGTCATGACGCAGCAAATCTGGATCAGCTCCGTTGTTCCCCGTTTTTAGAGATGTGGGTACGGAGGAGAAGAGAGAGGGGTTTGTTTTCTGACACTTTGAGAGTCTCCTGACACACGGGGACACACCGGGGACACACCGGGGACACACCGGGGACACACGGGACACACCGGGGGACACACCGGGGACACACGGTGATGTAGAGAAGACATCACTTTGAGAGTCTCCTGACACACCGGGGACACACCGGGGACACACGGGACACACGGGGGACAAGAGTCTCCTGACACGCTGAGGACATACTGGGGACACACCGGGACACACCGGGGACACACGGGACACACCGGGACACATGGTGATGTAGAGAAGACATCACTTTGAGAGTCTCCTGACACACCGGGGACACACCGGGGACACACGGGGGACAAGAGTCTCCTGACACGCTGAGGACACACCGGGGACACACCGGGGACACACGGGACACACGGGGGACAAGAGTCTCCTGACACGCTGAGGACACACCGGGGACACACCGGGGACACACCGGGGACACATGGTGATGTAGAGAAGACATCACTTTGAGAGTCTCCTGACACACCGGGGACACACCGGGACACACCGGGGACACACCGGGACACACCGGGGACACACCGGGGACACATGGTGATACAGACATCAAAGTGCGTTTTGCCTGCTAGGAGAGCTTCAACACACCTGATGTTCACCTAAACTTGAGGACCACGAGAACATTTTACCAGAACAGTTTTGAAATGTGTCGAACCTGACTTTCAGTTTGCAAAGTGAGATCAGAGGAATCTTCAGAATCCACTGATGACCATCACGTGCCCCGCTGCAGTCGAGCTGCAGTGCGGCTTTTTAAGAGACCAGCATTTATAGAAGTGAAACTGCAGAGTGAAGATGGAGGTGTGACCTGATGACATGACGGAGAGAGTGTGTGTGTGTGTGTGTGTGTGTGTGTGTGTGTGTGTGTGTGTGTGTGTGTGTGTGTGTGTGTCTCACCTTGGTCTCGCGCTCCTCCAGCAGCGTCTCCAGTCTCTTCTGAGCGGCGCGGCCCTCGTGGTCGTCGCTCACGATGAGGATGATGTGGTTCCACCTGAACTCCCTCATCAGGTCGAACCACACCTGGGCCTGGTGGGAGAAGGGCGGCACGGTGCGCAGGAAGGACAGGTGGATGCTCTGAGGGGGACACAGAGGGGGGACAGAGAGGGGGGACAGAGAGGGGGGACACAGAGGGGGGGACATAGAGGGGGGACACAGAGGGGGTTAGTGGTCTCCCGGACAGCCTTACCGTGATCAAAGGACAGAGTAGAAGCCATCTTGCATTTCTATCTATCTCTATCTTGATGAAACATTGAATGTCTTGGATAAGATGTTTCATTCTTTATGTTCATCACTGTTTTGATCGATGCCAACTATCAACGTGTTGTCATGGTGACGTCACATCGCCGGCGTGGTGTTGGCCTTCAACAGGCGATGTGCTCACGATGAGTGGAAGGCAACTATTCACTGACCGCCCGACAGAGAGCGCACGGTGGATCCTGGATGAGGACGTTTACCCAAGAGGTACGCCGTGTGCCTTCCAATCTTTGTTTAGTATTTTGTCTGTTTTTCTTTAAATAATCGGCGATATCTGATCGTTAATGTGCGTTGATTTGTCTGACCACTCATAACAGAGAGTGATTAAATAAATCACAGCGTTGTAAAACTGATATCAGCGGGAATGATGGTGTCTCTCAGAGCTGGGAAGTATTGGAGTACAAATACTTTGTTACTGTACTTAAGTACATCTTTCTGGTATCAGTACTTTACTCTTAAGAATGTTTACTTTCTACTTCTTACATTTTCAAAACGTTTCATTACATTTATTAGAGCACTTTTTAAGTGCTTTAAATCACATATTACACACATCAGACATGGAACCGTGGATACAGAGAATCAGGGTGAAATGTCAAGAGGCGCTTTCACACCAAGTACTTAGTTCATGAGGACTCTTTAGTTCTGATGAACTAAAGAGCAGATCGCGTTCACACCGGAATAAGTCCCTGAGGGAGGATTGGTCAAATGAAGCCGCTGACGTCACTTCTTCTTCTTCTGCTTTGGGTTTACTGGCAGGCCGCAAACCACTTCACGGCGTATACTGCCGCCCAAAGTCCCCGGCCGGAAGTCCTCGGAGTTGCGGAAGGCTTCAGTAGAAGCTGCTGGGACTCCCAGCAGCTTCTACTGAAGCCTTCCGAGTAAATCGCAGAACGCCGACACCTCCTCATCTCCACCGCTCCCATGTTTTCTTTTGTGTTGCCATAAGTTAGTCTCTCTGCGTTTCTGCGCTGGGCTAATGCTAATGCTAATAATGCTAATGCCAGCAAATAAAATGGCGGCTTCCCAAAACCTTTCCTAGTTTTACGGGGCGTGGTTTGCAATCCGCCCAGCCGATCAGAAATGCGAACCTTTTTCTCCCATGAAAGTACCTGCTCTCTAGCAGGGACTGGAAAGGTTCGCAAAAAAAAGTTCTAGTTCCAGATCTTTTTGGTGTGAACACAAAATCCGGAACTATCGGAACTATTCCTGGGAAAAGTACTCCGGTGTGAAAGCGCCTAAGGACACAAAGTTATGGGTACTTTTTACTTTTTACATTTCAAAGCCCATACTTCTTTACTTTTACTTGAGTAAGAAGTTTAGTCAGTACTTCTACTTTTCCCAGAGTATTTTTAAACACGAGTACTTCTACTTGAATAAAGGATGTGTACTTCTACTTGAGTATAGGATGTGTACTGTTGCCCTCTCTGGTGTCTTTCTTCCTGACAGAGACGACTAAACGTACCGTGATAAAAGGAGAGTATGTTGACGCACATGGGATAGATTTTTAGATTTTTTATTGGGTATTTAATTGGTTTCAGGAATCCTTAAATGGTATTTGGTGGTGTCAAATACTACATTATTTTTTTTTACTAAAAAGTCTGGGTTTGAAAAATATCTGAATTTTGAGATCCTGAGGTTGAAGCTCAAGCTGGTGAAAACTCAGTGTTTCAGGAAAGGACACTGCTCAGGAACTAGTTGATGCTCTGTATGTGATGACTCCTTCCCTCTGGAGAGGATCCCAGACACGTGGATCAGAGCTGAAGCTCGAGCCGGAGACCAGGGAGAGTTCTCTAACGGAGACTAAATACGAGAATGAACCGATAGCCAGATGTTTAATAGAGAAACGGCCCCTTTTTTCATCGTACAGATTTGAGACACAGCTAACTGCGCTAGTGGACTGTGTAACAATGAAGTAGAGAAAGACGTCGGCTGAGTAATTCTGCAAACTTATTGTATCACTTTATTAAAAACTGCTGTTTACCTGACGAGAAGCTTCCTGGATTCCTTTCAGCTACTCTAGCTCAAAGTACTCACACGCAACAACAGAAGACAGCACGAAGGCGAGACTCAGATCCGGTTACCTTGTCGGAGTAGATGGACATCCGCGTGGTGAGGCCGACCACCGGGATCCGGTAGAACCCGGCGGTGTAGGAGACGGAGTGGGAGTCAGGTGGTCGTTAGACCTGAGGGGGGTAGAGAGACCAGGATAGCATACACCTGCAGAAAAGAAGACATTTCATCAGACTCCACTTTAAAGAGTCCTCTGCTGCTGATGTTCAGGTTGTATATCAGTATGTAGTGTCTCTACTTTAAAGAGTCCTCTCCTGCTGATGTTCAGGTGTATATCAGTATGTAGTGTCTCTACTTTAAAGAGTCCTCTGCTGCTGATGTTCAGGTGTATATCAGTATGTAGTGTCTCTACTTTAAAGAGTCCTCTCCTGCTGATGTTCAGGTGTATATCAGTATGTAGTGTCTCTAACTTTAAAGAGTCCTCTCCTGCTGATGTTCAGGTGTGTATCAGTATGTAGTGTCTCTACTTTAAAGAGTCCTCTGCTGCTGATGTTCAGGTGTATATCAGTATGTAGTGTCTCTACTTTAAAGAGTCCTCTCCTGCTGATGTTCAGGTGTATGTCAGTATGTAGTGTCTCTACTTTAAAGCGTCCTCTACTGCTGATGTTCAGGTGTATATCAGTATGTAGTGTCTCTACTTTAAAGAGTTCTCTCCTGCTGAGCATCTGGGGAACCTGACAGAGAAATGAAACATTTATAACACCAACGTTTCGGAAAGAGAAAGAGTCAGAGAAAATGATTTATACACAACACATATGAGGAGAAGCAGCCCTGTGTGTTGTGTGTGTGTGTGTGTGTGTGTGTGTGTGTGTGTGTGTGTGTGTGTGTGTGTGTGTGTTGTGGTGTGTGTGTGTGTGTGTGTGTGTGTGCGTGTGTGCGTGTGCGTGTGTGTGTGTGTGTGTGTGTTCCATCCATCTCTCTTCAGGGACGGATTACATCTGTCTCTGAGAGCATTGTAATCTGATTGGACGCCATGTTGGCCTCATTTCACTGTTTCTGCTTTAATTAAATAAAGACTCTTTAATGTTTCCACTTCAGTTTATTGCTCAATTATTTAAACCAGAAAAGCTGCTGTGTTTTGTATTCATTGGGAATAACAACGTAAAAACTTTATAGTAATTATTGTTATGTATTATCAATTATTTATATCTAATTATCATTGATTCGGTCACAGTGAGGTCACTCGTTGTTGAACAATGATTAGTTTTGTCATTCCTGTTTAATTAAACATGTACACCCATGGGCGTAGGAAGCATCCTCGATGTGGGCGGGACAATTTGACGGGGGTGTGGGCAGGTGGTGGACCTAACCTCCTCTAGGGGGGTCCTCACCTCCTCTATGGGTCCTCACCTCCTCTAGGGGGTCCTCATCTCCTCTAGGGGGTCCTCACCTCCTCTAGGGGGTCCTCACCTCCTCTAGGGGGTACTCACCTCCTCTAGGGGGTCCTAACCTCCTCTAGGGGTACTCACCTCCTCTAGGGGGTCCTCACTCCTCTAGGGGGGTCCTCACCTTTTCTAGGGGTCCTCACCTCCTCTAGGGGGGTCCTCACCTCCTCTAGGGGGGGTCCTCACCTCCTCTAGGGGTCCTCACCTCCTCTATGGGGGTCCTCATCTCCTCTAGGGGGGGTCCTCACCTCCTCTATGGGGTCCTCACCTCTTCTAGGGGTCCTCACCTCCTCTAGGGGGGTCCTCACCTCCTCTAGGGGGTCCTCACCTCCTCTATGGGGTCCTCACCTCTTCTAGGGGTCCTCACCTCCTCTAGGGGGTCCTCATCTCCTCTAGGGGTCCTCACCTCCTCTAGGGGTCCTCACCTCCTCTAGGGGGTCCTCACCTCCTCTAGGGGGGTCCTCACCTCCTCTAGGGGGTCCTCATCTCCTCTAGGGGTCCTCACCTCCTCTAGGGGGTCCTCACCTCCTCCTCCTCCACACTAAATCATGCACCATATCACCCCTGTCCTCAAAGAACTACACTGGCTCCCGTTACTCACCGCATCAACTACAAACTCCTGGTCCTTACCTATAAAGCCTCCCCATCTGGCCCCCCCGTACCTCACTGACCTTCTCCATCCCCTACCATCCTCCCCGGACCCTCAGATCCACCTCGGCCGGCCTGCTTCTTCCACCCCAATTGGCAATCTCCGGAGCTTTGGAGACAGAGCCTTCTCTGTGGCCGCCCCAAAGCTCTGGAACTCCCTCCCCCCAAGACCTCCGTGAGTCCGAGTCCCTCACTCTGTTCCAGTCCCGCCTCAAAACCCATCTTATCACCTCTCTATATCCGTAAAACACCCCCCCCACTCATTTTCGACCTCCTCCTGACTGCCACGGTGTTTGTTTGTGTTTTTGTTGTTTTCTTAGTCTGTTGTCTAGCCTGCCCCAGTCTATCTACCCCCCCCCCCTCATATTGTAAGCGTCTTTGGGTACTATAAAAGCGCTATATAAATCCAATATTATATTAGGGGGAAAGCATCAATCTGCTGCACTCTGAGAGCAAGATGAGAGATCTATGGATCCATCATCTCTCAGCTCCAGATGAAACACAACTGGAAACAGATTAACTTGTCTTTATGGATGTTACTAATCCCTCCCCTTTCAAACTCTATTCTTGTTTTGTCCTACAGTATTTCTGTTATTCTTGTTTTGTCCTACAGTATTTCATACCTGTTATTCTCTTGTTTTGTCCTACAGTATTTCATACCTGTTATTCTCTTGTTTTGTCCTACAGTATTTCATACCTGTTATTCTCTTGTTTTGTCCTACATTATTTCTGTTATTCTCTTGTTTTGTCCTACAGTATTTCTGTTATTCTCTTGTTTTGTCCTACAGTATTTCTGTTATTCTCTTGTTTTGTCCTACAGTATTTCATACCTGTTATTCTCTTGTTTTGTCCTACAGTATTTCATACCTGTTATTCTCTGTTTTTGTCCTACAGTATTTCTGTTTTCTCTTGTTTTGTCCTACAGTATTCATACCTGTTATTCTCTTGTTTTGTCCTATAGTATTTCATACCTGTTATTCTCTTGTTTTGTCCTATAGTATTTCATACCTGTTATTCTCTTGTTTTGTCCTACAGTATTTCTGTTATTCTCTTGTTTTGTCCTACAGTATTTCATACCTGTTATTCTCTTGTTTTGTCCTACAGTATTTCTGTTATTCTCTTGTTTTGTCCTACAGTATTTCTGTTATTCTCTTGTTTTGTCCTACAGTATTTCATACCTGTTATTCTCTTGTTTTGTCCTACAGTATTTCTGTTATTCTCTTGTTTTGTCCTACAGTATTTCTGTTATTCTCTTGTTTGTCCTACAGTATTTCATACCTGTTATTCTCTTGTTTTGTCCTACAGTATTTCATACCTGTTATTCTCTTGTTTTGTCCTACAGTATTTCTGTTATTCTCTTGTTTTGTCCTACAGTATTTCTGTTATTCTCTTGTTTTGTCCTACAGTATTTCTGTTATTCTCTTGTTTTGTCCTACAGTATTCATACCTGTTTTCTCTTGTTTTGTCCTACAGTATTTCATACCTGTTATTCTCTTGTTTGTCCTATAGTATTTCATACCTTATTCTCTTGTTTTGTCCTACAGTTTTCTGTTATTCTCTTGTTTTGTCCTACAGTATTTCATACCTGTTATTCTTGTTTTGTCCTACAGTATTTCATACTGTTATTCTCTTGTTTTGTTCTACAGTATTTCTGTTATTCTCTTGTTTTGTCCTACAGTATTTCATACCTGTTATTCTCTTGTTTTGTCCTACAGTATTTCATACCTGTTATTCTCTTGTTTTTTCCTACAGTATTTCATACCTGTTCTTCTGTTGTTTTGTCCTACAGTATTTCATACCTGTTATTCTCTTGTTTTGTCCTACGTATTTCATACCTGTTATTCTCTTGTTTTGTCCTACAGTATTTCATACCTGTTATTCTCTTGTTTTGTCCTATAGTATTTCTGTTATTCTCTTGTTTTGTCCAACAGTATTTCATACCTGTTATTCTCTTGTTTTGTCCTACAGTATTTCATACCTGTTATTCTCTTGTTTTGTCCTACAGTATTTCATACCTGTTATTCTCTTGTTTTGTCCTACAGTATTTCATACCTGTTATTCTCTTGTTGTCGTCCTATAGTATTTCTGTTATTCTCTTGTTTTGTCCTACAGTATTTCATACCTGTTATTCTCTTGTTTTGTCCTACAGTATTTCTGTTATTCTCTTGTTTTGTCCTACAGTATTTCATACCTGTTATTCTCTTGTTTTGTCCTACAGTATTTCATACCTGTTATTCTCTTGTTTTGTCCTACAGTATTTCATAGCTGTTATTCTCTTGTTTGTCCTATAGTTTTTGTTATTCTCTTGTTTTGTCCTACAGTATTTCATACCTGTTATTCTCTTGTTTTGTCCTACAGTTTTCATACCTGTTATTCTCTTGTTTTGTCCTACAGTATTTCTGTTATTCTCTTGTTTTGTCCTACAGTATTTCATACCTGTTATTCTCTTGTTTTGTCCTACAGTATTTCATACCTGTTATTCTCTTGTTTTGTCCTACAGTATTCATAATGTTATTCTCTTGTTTTGTCCTACAGTATTTCATACCTGTTATTCTCTTGTTTTGTCCTATAGTATTTCATACCTGTTATTCTCTTGTTTTGTCCTACAGTATTTCATACCTGTTATTCTCTTGTTTTGTCCTACAGTATTTCATACCTGTTATTCTGTTGTTTTGTCCTACAGTATGTCATACCTGTTATTCTCTTGTTTTGTCCTACAGTATTTCATACCTGTTATTCTCTTGTTTTGTCCTATAGTATTTCTGTTATTCTCTTGTTTCGTCCTATAGTATTTCTGTTATTCTCTTGTTTTGTCCTACAGTATTTCATACCTGTTATTCTCTTGTTTTGTCCTACAGTATTTCTGTTATTCTCTGTTTTGTCCTACAGTATTTCATACCTGTTATTCCTTGTTTTGTCCTACAGTATTTCATACCTTTTTCTCTTGTTTTGTCCTACAGTATTTCTGTTATTCTCTTGTTTTGTCCTACAGTATTTCATACCTGTTATTCTCTTGTTTTGTCCTACAGTATTTCATACCTGTTATTCTCTTGTTTTGTCCAATAGTATTGCATACCTGTTATTCTCTTGTTTTGTCCTACAGTATTTCATACCGGTTATTCTCTTGTTTTGTCCTATAGTATTGCATACCTGTTATTCTCTTGTTTTGTCCTACAGTATTTCATACCTGTTATTCTCTTGTTTTGTCCTATAGTATTTCATACCTGTTATTCTCTTGTTTTGTCCTATAGTATTTCATACCTGTTATTCTCTTGTTTTGTCCTACAGTATTTCATACCTATTATTCTCTTGTTTTGTCCTACAGTATTTCATACCTGTTATTCTCTTGTTTTGTCCTACAGTATTTCTGTTATTCTCTTGTTTTGTCCTACAGTATTTCATACCTGTTATTCTCTTGTTTTGTCCTATAGTTTTCATACCTGTTATTCTCTTGTTTTGTCCTATAGTATTTCATACCTGTTTTCTCTTGTTTTGTCCTACAGTATTTCATACCTGTTATTCTCTTGTTTTGTCCTATAGTATTTCATACCTGTTATTCTCTTGTTTTGTCCTACAGTATTTCATACCTGTTATTCTCTTGTTTTGTCCTACAGTATTTCATACCTGTTATTCTCTTGTTTTGTCCTACAGTATTTCATACCTGTTATTCTCTTGTTTTGTCCTATAGTATTTCATACCTGTTATTCTCTTGTTTTGTCCTACAGTATTTCATACCTATTATTCTCTTGTTTTGTCCTACAGTATTTCATACCTGTTATTCTCTTGTTTTGTCCTACAGTATTTCTGTTATTCTCTTGTTTTATCCTACAGTATTTCATACCTGTTATTCTCTTGTTTTGTCCTACAGTATTTCATACCTTTTTCTTTGTTTTGTCCTATAGTATTTCATACCTGTTATTCTCTTGTTTTGTCCTATAGTATTGCATACCTGTTATTCTCTTGTTTTGTCCTACAGTATTTCATACCTGTTATTCTCTTGTTTTGTCCTATAGTATTTCATACCTGTTATTCTCTTGTTTTGTCCTATAGATTTCATACCTGTTATTCTCTTGTTTTGTCCTACAGTATTTCATACCTGTTATTCTCTTGTTTTGTCCTACAGTATTTCATACCTGTTATTCTCTTGTTTTGTCCTACAGTATTTCTGTTATTCTCTTGTTTTGTCCTACAGTATTTTCTGTTATTCTCTTGTTTGTCCTACAGTATTTCATACCTGTTATTCTCTTGTTTTGTCCTACAGTATTTCTGTTATTCTCTTGTTTTGTCCTACAGTATTTCATACCTGTTATTCTCTTGTTTTGTCCTATAGTATTTCATACCTGTTATTCTCTTGTTTTGTCCTACAGTATTTCATACCTGTTATTCTCTTGTTTTGTCCTACAGTATTTCATACCGTTATTCTCTTGTTTTGTCCTACAGTATTTCATACCTGTTATTCTCTTGTTTTGTCCTACAGTATTCATACCTGTTATTCTCTTGTTTTGTCCTATAGTATTTCATACCTGTTATTCTCTTGTTTTGTCCTACAGTATTTCATACCTGTTATTCTCTTGTTTTGTCCTACATTTGCATACCTGTTATTCTCTGTTTTGTCCTACAGTATTTCATACCTGTTATTCTCTTGTTTTGTCCTATAGTATTTCATACCTGTTATTCTCTTGTTTTGTCCTATAGATTTCATACCTGTTATTCTCTTGTTTTGTCCTACAGTATTTCATACCTATTATTCTCTTGTTTTGTCCTACAGTATTTCATACCTGTTATTCTCTTGTTTTGTCCTACAGTATTTCTGTTATTCTCTTGTTTTGTCCTACAGTATTTCTGTTATTCTCTTGTTTTGTCCTACAGTATTTCATACCTGTTATTCTCTTGTTTTGTCCTCAGTATTTCATACCTGTTATTCTCTTTTTTGTCCTACAGTTTCATACCTGTTATTCTCTTGTTTTGTCCTACAGTATTTCATACCGTTATTCTCTTGTTTTGTCCTATAGTATTTCATACCTGTTATTCTCTTGTTTTGTCCTACAGTATTCATACCTGTTATTCTCTTGTTTTGTCCTATAGTATTTCATACCTGTTATTCTCTTGTTTTGTCCTACAGTATTTCATACCTGTTATTCTCTTGTTTTGTCCTACAGTATTCATACTGTTATTCTGTTGTTTTGTCCTACAGTATTTCAAACCTGTTATTCTCTTGTTTTGTCCTACAGTATTTCATACCTGTTATTCTCTTGTTTTGTCCTACAGTATTTCTGTTATTCTCTTGTTTTGTCCTACAGTATTTCATACCTGTTATTCTCTTGTTTTGTCCTATAGTATTTCATACCTGTTATTCTCTTGTTTTGTCCTATAGTATTTCATACCTGTTATTCTCTTGTTTTGTCCTACAGTATTCATACCTGTTATTCTCTTGTTTTGTCCTATAGTATTTCATACCTGTTATTCTCTTGTTTTGTCCTATAGTATTTCATACCTGTTATTCTCTTGTTTTGTCCTACAGTATTTCATACCTGTTATTCTCTTGTTTTGTCCTATAGTATTTCATACCTGTTATTCTCTTGTTTTGTCCTACAGTATTTCATACCTGTTATTCTCTTGTTTTGTCCTACAGTATTTCATACCTGTTATTCTCTTGTTTGTCCTATAGTATTTCATACCTGTTATTCTCTTGTTTTGTCCTACAGTATTTCTGTTATTCTCTTGTTTTGTCCTACAGTATTATTCTGTTGTTTTGTCCTACAGTATTTCTGTTATTCTCTTGTTTTGTCCTACAGTATTTCTGTTATTCTCTTGTTTTTTCCTACAGTATTTCTGTTATTTCTTGTTTTGTCCTACAGTATTTATACCTGTTATCTCTTGTTTTGTCCTACAGTATTTCATACCTGTTCTCTTGTTTTTCCTACAGTAGTTCTGTTATTCTGTTGTTTTGTCCTACAGTATTTCTGTTATTCTCTTGTTTTGTCCTACAGTATTTCTGTTATTCTCTTGTTTTGTCCTACAGTATTTCTGTTATTCTCTTGTTTTGTCCTACAGTATTTCTGTTATTCTCTTGTTTTGTCCTACAGTATTTCTGTTATTCTGTTGTTTTGTCCTACAGTATTTCATACCTGTTATTCTCTTGTTTTGTCCTACAGTATTTCATACCTGTTATGCTCTTGTTTTGTCCTATAGTATTTCATACCTGTTATGCTTGTTTTGTCCTACAGTAGTTCTGTTATTCTCTTGTTTTGTCCTACAGTATTTCTGTTATGTTGTTTTGTCCTACAGTATTTCATACCTGTTATTCTCTTGTTTTGTCCTACAGTATTTCTGTTATTCTCTTGTTTTGTCCTACAGTATTTCTGTTATTCTTGTTTTGTCCTACAGTATTACTGTTATTCTCTTGTTTTGTCCTACAGTATTTCATACCTGTTATTCTCTTGTTTTGTCCTACAGTATTTCTGTTATTCTCTTGTTTTGTCCTACAGTATTTCATACCTGTTATGCTCTTGTTTTGTCCTACAGTATTTCATACCTGTTATTCTCTTGTTTTGTCCTACAGTATTTCTGTTATTCTCTTGTTTTGTCCTACAGTATTTCTGTTATTCTCTTGTTTTGTCCTACAGTATTTCTGTTATTCTCTTGTTTTGTCCTACAGTATTTCTGTTATTCTCTTGTTTGGTCCTACAGTTTTCTGTTATTCTTTGTTTTGTCCTACAGTATCTGTTATTCTCTTGTTTTGTCCTACAGTATTTCATACCTGTTATTCTCTTGTTTTGTCCTACAGTATTTCATACCTGTTATGCTCTTGTTTTGTCCTACAGTATTTCATACCTGTTATTCTCTTGTTTTGTCCTACAGTATTTCTGTTATTCTCTTGTTTTGTCCTACAGTATTTCTGTTATTCTCTGTTTTGTCCTACAGTATTTCATACCTGTTTGCTCTTGTTTTGTCCTACAGTATTTCATACCTGTTATTCTCTTGTTTTGTCCTACAGTATTTCTGTTATTCTCTTGTTTTGTCCTACAGTATTTCATACCTGTTATTCTCTTGTTTTGTCCTACAGTATTTCATACCTGTTATTCTCTTGTTTTGTCCTACAGTATTTCATACCTGTTATTCTCTTGTTTTGTCCTACAGTATTTCTGTTATTCTCTTGTTTTGTCCTACAGTATTTCTGTTATTCTCTTGTTTTGTCCTACAGTATTTCTGTTATTCTCTTGTTTTGTCCTACAGTATTTCTGTTATTCTCTTGTTTTGTCCTACAGTATTTCATACCTGTTATTCTCTTGTTTTGTCCTACAGTATTTCATACCTGTTATGCTCTTGTTTTGTCCTACAGTATTTCATACCTGTTATCTCTTGTTTTGTCCTACAGTATTTCTGTTATTCTCTTGTTTTGTCCTACAGTATTTCTGTTATTCTCTTGTTTTGTCCTACAGTATTTCTGTTATCTCTTGTTTGTCCTACAGTATTTCTGTTATTCTCTTGTTTTGTCCTACAGTATTTCATACCTGTTATTCTCTTGTTTCGTCCTATAGTATTTCATACCTGTTATTCTCTTGTTTTGTCCTACAGTATTTCATACCTGTTATTCTCTTGTTTCGTCCTATAGTATTTCATACCTGTTATTCTCTTGTTTTGTCCTACAGTATTTCTGTTATTCTCTTGTTTTGTCCTAGTATTTCATACCTGTTATTCTCTTTTTTGTCCTACAGTATTTCATACCTGTTATTCTCTTGTTTTGTCCTACAGTATTTCTGTTATTCTCTTGTTTTGTCCTACAGTATTTCATACCTGTTATGCTCTTGTTTTGTCCTACAGTATTTCATACCTGTTATTCTCTTGTTTTGTCCTACAGTATTTCTGTTATTCTCTTGTTTTGTCCTACAGTATTTCTGTTATTCTCTGTTTGTCCTACAGTATTTCTGTTATTCTCTTGTTTTGTCCTACAGTATTTCATACCTGTTATTCTCTTGTTTGTCCTATAGTATTTCATACCTGTTATTCTCTTGTTTTGTCCTACAGTATTTCATACCTGTTATTCTCTTGTTTCGTCCTATAGTATTTCATACCTGTTATTCTCTTGTTTTGTCCTACAGTATTTCTGTTATTCTCTTGTTTTGTCCTATAGTATTTCATACCTGTTATTCTCTTATTTTGTCCTACAGTATTTCATACCTGTTATTCTCTTGTTTTGTCCTATAGTATTTCATACCTGTTATTCTCTTGTTTTGTCCTACAGTATTTCTGTTATTCTCTTGTTTTGTCCTATAGTATTCATACCTGTTATTCTCTTTTTGTCCTACAGTATTTCATACCTGTTATTCTCTTGTTTTTCCTATAGTATTTCATACCTGTTATTCTCTTATTTTGTCCTATAGTATTTCATACCTGTTATTCTCTGTTTTGGATAATGATCAGATAAAGGTGTGGCTTGGAAATACTTGTTTACATAAATGTTGACAAACCGTTTGAGCCCTCAGAGAGTTCTCTCTCTCTCCTCCCCTCTCTCTCTCTCCTCCCTCTCTCTCCCTCCCTCCCTCCACAGGGCTCACAACTAAAGACACAGCCACGCACAGAACGCAGCATGTGCACGGCTCTGAGAATCTGCCTTGGTACAAAGCAGCAGAAAACACGGCACAGAGTTTCATTGTTTGGGCGTTCTCTCAATCAGCAAGTGGAATGGATCTGACACAGCGCTCTGCAGAGAGCGGCGAGACGAGAGACGATGCACGCACTTTCACATGGGGGGGGGGGGGGGGGGGGGGGTCTAAACCAATCATTTTAAAAGGTGGGGGGACTCGTCCCACCGTCATATGATGGCAGATGGTTGGAGATGAGGTCATGTGACAGGGTGAGGCTCACCTGGTTGGAGATTAGGTCATGTGACAGTGGGACTCTCACCTGGTTGGTGGGGGTCATGTGACTGGTTGGAGATGAGGTCATGTGACAGGGGGAGGCTCACCTGGTTGGAGATGAGGTCATGTGACAGGGGGACTCTCACCTGGTTGGAGATGAGGTCATGTGACAGGGGGACTCTCACCTGGTTGGAGATGAGGTCATGTGACAGGGGGACTCTCACCTGGTTGGAGATGAGGTCATGTGACAGGGGGAGGCTCACCTGGTTGGAGATGAGGTCATGTGACAGGGGGACTCTCACCTGGTTGGAGATGAGGTCATGTGACAGGGGGACTCTCACCTGGTTGGAGATGAGGTCATGTGACAGGGGGACTCTCACCTGGTTGGAGATGAGGTCTTCGCACACGGACAGGGCCATCTGGATGGCGTTGGGCTTGTGCGTGACGGAGATGGCGTTCATCCTGAACTTGTCCTTCCCGTACAGCAGGTTGGCGGCGCTCACAGCCTCTTTGAACACCTGCTCGTATCTCTTCTGACTCAGGACGGCTCCCAGGTTCACCTGTCGAGGCTCGCAGCCGCCCCCGGCCACCGAGAGCAGCTGCAGCAGCGCCAGCAGGAGGCCGTGCAGCTCCACTGGAAGGAAGAGGAGAAGCAATCAGGACTACAGGGGACCGTAACACGACCAGAATCAGAGGCATTTCCATACAATCATTTTTAAATCAATATTCTGGTGGTTTATATTTCTCAAGGAATTGGTCGTTACGGCGAAATGAACCGTCTCAGTCTGCGTACTTCTGCGTACCAGCTGAGGGCACGGGACCAGCTGAGGGCACGGGACCAGCTGAGGGCACGGGACCAGCTGAGGGCACGGGACCAGCTGAGGGCACGGGACCAGCTGAGCTCAGTGAAGAACATCCATCTGGTGCATCAGACTCTTCTTTCACTATTTCATCTGTTTCATTTGTTCTATGTCCTATATTCATGATGCTCTGCTGCACACACACACACACACACACACACACACACACACACACATGTCACCCCCCCCCCACACCATACAGTACACACACACATGTCACCCCCCCACACATACACACACACACACACATACGTCACCCCCCCAGACATACACACACACACATACACACACACACACATACGTCACCCCCACACACACACATACAGTACACACACACACGTCACCCCCCCACACATACACACACACACACACACACACATCACCCCCCCACACACACACATACACACACACACACGTCACCCCCCCCACACACACCACACACACACGTCACCCCCACACACGTCACGTCCCCCCACACATAACACACACACACACACACACACACACGGCTGTCTTTGGGAACAGCTTGGTTCCTGCAGACATTAACAGCAGGCCTCTGAGTGTTCTGCTGTGTGTGTTGCTATCTGTTGTTGGTGGTGTTGTTGTTGTTGTTGTTTATATATTGTCTGTATGCTGTGTCCACGCACAGTGCTGTGAACATGAATTTCCCCCTGGGGACGATAAATCTAATCTCATAAATGTTACACGTGTTGTTGTTTTTTTACAATATCTAATAAAAGAGAAGCCCCGTGATGACCGTCTGTCACGGCTGTGTGTGTGTGTGTGTGTGTGTGTGTGTGTGTGTGTGTGTGGTGTGTGTGTGTGTGTGTGGTGTGACGTGTGTGTGAGGGGGTGACGTGTGTGTGTGGTGTGTGTGTGGTGTGTGTGTGTCGTGTGTGTGTGTGACGTGTGTGTGTGTGTGTGTGTGTGTGTGTGTGTGTGTGACATGTGTGTGTGTGTGTGTGTGTCCTGGCATTACCATACTTGTGGGGACTCGTCTCCCTTATGGGGACAAAATGGAGACTTGGTTAGGATTAGTCTCCAGGTAATGCATGTAAGTCAATGTACTGTCCCCTGAAGTGATGGAAACATGGTGTGTGTGTGTGTGTGTGTGTGTGTGTGTGTGGTGTGTGTGGTGTGTGTGTGTGTGTGTGTGTATCACCCTACAAATCACCGCTATATCGAGGTACGTGATCCTAAATATCGCAGCGTTACTGAACCATGTCGTGGTAAATATTCCAGCACACCGTGTGTCTGGAGAATCCACGGAGCTGCAGGTCGTATAATCTGTCCGTTACGGAGGAAAGGGGATTGGTCACACTGACAAGTCCTTTATTCGGGGGATGCATGATGACATCACTCCGTTACAGCTTCAGAGGAACCCCCTGAAGGGTTAAACACCGCGTCCCACCTTCAGTGTCTCACTATGCAGTCAGTGTCAGCTCAGGGGAACTCTCCGTGTGAGGAAATAAGATTTAAGATTTTTCCGACACCGCCTGAACGCAGCAGAAATACCGTTTTCACAGTTCCATTGAAAGTCAAATCGAACATCGCCCCGGGGGTCAGACCAGCTCCTACGATATTATCCTGAACATCATTAAATATTTACAACAGTTGGAAGTCGACAGAACTAATGGCCACGCCCAAGGCTTCTGTGGACCAATCACGTGCTTCGGAATGTTGGCGATTGGCGGCTTCACCTCGACTTGAGTGATTGATGCATGTTGTTGTTGTTGTTGTTCAGTGATTAATAAACTTTAAGTGGAAACAACATGTTGATATTTCAGAGTTCAGACACGCCGGCTGTTCCCAGTGAGATAATAACGTCTCAGATCTTTCCCACGCCGCCTGAACGCAGCACAAACACACAATCTTACAATATTAGCGAAAGTGAAATCGGCCGTGAAGACGATCTGCTCCCAAACATCATCTCATCCTGAATATCATTCAATGTTACCAGCAGCTTGGTGTCCACCGACCCAATGGAACTCATGGTTTCTTTAAGCCACTCCCACGTTTTCCGCGGACCAATCACGTGCTTCGGAATGTTCGTTGAGAGCGTGGCTGCTTCACTCTGATATCAGACTCAGGATCTGACTTCAATCTTTGTATTTAAACACTTAAATCTTTCATAACTCCTCACATCTTTACATTTCTATCCCTCACAATTTAAAATATGAGTGGTTTGTTCTCCCGTCTGATCCTCTCCCGGTGCACCGGCAACACGGTGTGTGCTTGTGTTGCACTGGGCTGGAAAGGGCAGCGGAAGGTTACATTGAAACGGGTTCATTGATTTTCTGCATATTTTATACACAAACACGTGACCACGCCTCTCTAAGGGGGGGGGGGGGGGGCAGGTGAGGATTATAAGAGTCAATTAATCAATTACGTGAGCTCTCCCCCTAAAGACATGAACATGGTGGCGACACGTCTGAGAGCTGCGCGAGAGCTTCGAGTCCATTCCGTCAGAGACAACAACAACACTTTGAAACAAACATTCTGATGCGGTCTGTGTGCCGTCAGGGGAGGAGGTGACTTACTGTCCTCTCTGGGTCCGGTCCCGGTGTTTGGTCTCCTGTTGATCCTCCTCTGCGCTTCAGATCCCGGTCATCCTCCCGGTTCAGCCCGCGGCTCTCAGGGTGCTTTTGAGTAATGAATGAACGGATGAATCGGATGTTAAGCTGCGGGGAAATCTCCCGTCACGATGTTGAGTTCCCTCACCGGATTCTGGGGGGATGCTGTTTTTCTCTCACATGTTAACGGCATTAATCCCCGGTGACATTGTTGCTCTCGTCCTGTTGATTCACCGCCTATGCACGCGCTCACCGACCCTCACGCGCAGAGTCTCTCTGAGTCCCGGTGGTCTCGCGGGTCCCGGTCTGTCTCTCCGGTGCTCGGTGTCTGTCTGTCGGAGGATGCTCGCGGACTTTCAGATGACCTGAAGCTCGTCCTTGGATCCTCCTGACGCGCGCTCTTGCCCCGCGCGTGCACGCAGACAGCCAGGAGAGGAGGTGCCGCGCCGCTGGAGCGCGTGCACGAGCGTCTCTCTGGTCTTTTGGTGATTTAATGAAGCGACACATGCTCGTGCCCGCGCTCACATGCACACCTCAACACTGAGAGCATTTAGACTTCATTTAAACATTTAAATCCCTTTATATTGGAATTCCATAATTAAATATTAAAGTTATTTTGTATAAATCCTGTTTTATGTTTTCATGCAGTTATTTGTATCCTATTGTTGGTGGAAATATGACTTATTGAAGAAATACTGTCCTTAAAATGACATTTAGTGATTTCTCTGTCTGTTTCTAATCAGCCGTTAGAGGATGGACTGGAACACATCAAGCTGTGACTGAGTGACAGGTGAGCAGGTGTGAGGGCCCCTGGTGGACAGAAGCTGGTACTGCTCTCACATATACACACCTGTATTTATATTTAAAGGGGACCTATCATGCAACAGGCACTTTTGTACGTCTTGTATTCATGAAGATGTGTCCCCGCCCGGTGCGTCAGGGAACTCAACCCTCTCTTTCCCTCCAGACCCACATCTCTAAAAACGGGGCTGCACGGATCTGATCCAGATGTGAACACTGTCCTGACGTCAGGACGGTGGCGCTCCGCTATTGGTCAACTCTCCACCTATCAGGGGAATGAGAGGTCGGGCCACGGCCGGCCATTGCCGCTCCAAAGCGCTGGAGACGCTGTAGCATATATGCCAGGCCTGTGAGTGGCGCTGTAGTCCGCCACAAAAGCAGAGAAGAAGACTTCCCTTGCATGGTTGCCATGGTTGCCCTTCTGTTTATTCTCCGCTGTGGCTCTTTCTCTCCCCCCGAGGCGAGCGTGCGCTGCTGCTGTAACACAAATGGATAGTGACTCTAATCACGTGAGCGATGATGAGCAGCGACGCGGTCATCACGGGGAAGAGCACCGACGGGCCGACCGACGGGCCGACCGACGGGCCGACCGGGGGCCGACCGACGGGCCGACCGACGGGCCGACCGGGAGCCCGACGCGAGGCGGAGGGATCTAGATCGCCTGAAGGCACGTTACGCTTATCACACGGACACATCCTCAACAAAGTAACGACACGACTCCCAATATTAATATTAATTGAAATGATTTTTATTGATTTAAAAAATAGGTGTATTGATTTAAATTGACGTGCATCCGCTGAGAGAAATAGTCCGTTGTTACCGTTTGAACTAACGTAGCAACGGCAGGAAGTGCTCCGATAGCGCTTTTGAGGAGCTTTTTGATCACAGATTAGAAAACATCGCTGCTTTCTTCAATCAATCAATGTTTATTTATATAATATCACAAATGTTACACTTGTCTCAGTGGACTCACAGTTTGAATATCAGTATGACAATACGACACCCTCTGTCCTCAGACCCTCTGTCCTCAGACCCTCTGTCCTCAGACCCTCTGTCCTTAGACCCTCTGTCCAACCCTCTGTCCTTAGACCCTCTGTCCTCAGACCCTCTGTCCTTAGACCCACATCGTACAAGGAAACACTTCCAGAGAAACCCCACAGTTTAAAGGGAACATGGAGAAACCTCAGGAGAGCAGCAGAGGAGGATCCTCTCCAGGACGGACAGACTGCAATAGATGCCGTGTGTGAATCCAAGAGATAATCATTTCACAGCATAGAGACCGGATGTTAGGAAATGCATGTGTCTGTGATGAGAAGATGAATCCACGAGGATGTCAGCTACAGTCCTGAGGGGCCATCAGGGAAGCAGTTTGGTGAGAGTCTGGCAGGACCGCAGAGACGGGTTCAGCCACGACTCGAAGTCCAGGACTCAGATCCAGGACTCAGGACTCAGATCCAGGACTCAGGATAGAGGATCCAGGACTCAGGATAGAGGATCCAGGGACTCAGGATAGAGGATCCAGGACACACGACCACAGCAACAGGATCAGCCTCGACTCCGGGTCCCGGCGTTAGATATGGACACAAAAAGAGATTTGGGGGAAGCTGGGTTAATCGGAACATGAGAGGACACAGGGACAGCCAGAGAGACGGAGTGAGGTGCCCCCCCCCCCCCAGCAGTCCAAGCCTATAGCAGCTAAACTAACGTGTCTACGTACATGCACTCCCTCAGGATAGGGTGAGGGAAAAGGGTAGCAGGTAGGAAGTAGGAAACAGAGGGGAGAGGCACGCAGGGGAGAGGTCCCCACTGAACCTGAGTGGGTCAGTGGCTACGTGCCACACCCCGGGCCGGGCCGGGCCTCTCTGCAACCCGTTACCCTCTAGAACCTCGAGAGGTCAGAGAGGGGAGAGGTTTGGATAACGTTTTAAATATAAGACCTACGTTTTTAGGATTTAAGTGAAAGAGTAAGAACTCAAATGTATAGGTGAAGAGTGTCTACGTCAATGCACTCGTATTAGATTATTTTGATCACTATGAGCTTTATCAAAAGGCAGGTCTTCAGCGCGCTCTGAAACACGAGAGGCGGTCTGCCGCCGAACACAAACTGGTGCTTTAATTCATTTGTCAAACCTTGGAAAGTATCTAGATATCCCTGGTGCCAAAGGAAACTGGCATCTCCCCTCCTGCAGGGGGCGTGGCCAGCTGCAGGGGGGCGTGGTCAGCCCTTCCCCACACCTGGTCTCCCAGCCCTTCCCCTCACCTGGTCTCCCAGCCCTTCCCCTCACCTGGTCTCCCAGGCCTTCCCCTCACCTGGTCTCCTCAGCCGCTCCCCTCACCTGGTCTCCCAGCCCTTCCCCTCACCTGGTCTCCCAGCCCTTCCCTCACCTGGTCTCCTCAGCCCTTCCCCTCACCTGGTCTCTCCAGCCCTTCCCCTCACCTGGTCTCCCAGGCCTTCCCCTCACCTGGTCTCCTCAGCCCCTCCCCTCACCTGGTCTCCCAGCCCTTCCCCTCACCTGGTCTCCTCAGCCCTTCCCCTCACCTGGTCTCCCAGCCCTTCCCCTCACCTGGTCTCCCAGCCCTTCCCCTCACCTGGTCTCCCAGCCCTTCCCCTCACCTGGTCTCCCAGCCCTTCCCCTACCTGGTCTCCAGCCCTTCCCCTCATGGTCTCCCAGGCCTTCCCCTCACCTGGTCTCCTCAGCCCTTCCCCTCACCTGGTCTCCCAGCCCTTCCCCTCACCTGGTCTCCCAGCCCCTCCCCTCACCTGGTCTCCCAGCCCCCCCTCATCTGGTCTCCCAGGCCTTCCCCTCACCTGGTCTCCCAGCCCTTCCCCTCACCTGGTCTCCCAGCCCCTCCCCTCACTGGTCTCCCAGCCCTTCCCCTCACCTGGTCTCCCAGGCCTTCCCCTCACCTGTCTCCCAGCCCTTCCCCTCACCTGGTCTCCCAGCCCCTCCCCTCACCTGGTCTCCCAGCCCTTCCCCTCACCTGGTCTCCCAGGCCTTCCCCTCACCTGGTCTCCCAGCCCTTCCCTCACCTGGTCTCCCAGCCCTTCCCTCACCTGGTCTCCCAGGCCTTCCCCTCACCTGGTCTCCCAGCCCTTCCCTCACCTGGTCTCCCAGCCCCTCCCCTCACCTGGTCTCCAGCCCTCCCTCACCTGGTCCCCAGCCCTCCCCTCACCTGGTCTCCCAGCCCTTCCCCTCACCTGGTCTCCCAGGCCTTCCCTCACCTGGTCTCCCAGCCCTTCCCTCACCTGGTCTCCCAGCCCTTCCCCTCACCTGGTCTCCCAGCCTCCCCCTCACCTGGTCTCCAGGCCTTCCCCTCACCTGGTCTCCCAGCCCTTCCCCTCACCTGGTCTCCTCAGCCCTCCCCTCACCTGGTCTCCTCAGCCCCTCCCCTCACCATCACTGGTCCTTTGCCAGATTGTCTTGTCGTTTCCGCCAAGCTCTCCAGTGAGTGTTGTTCTCTAGCCTAGATCTTTGTCCTGCCCGGTTTTTGATCCCTGCCTGCCTGTGTGTGTGTGTGTGTGTGTGTGTGTGTGTGTGTGTGTGTGTGTGTGTTGTGTGTGTGTGTGTGTGTGTGTGTGTGTATATTGGGGGGGGTATCGACAGGTGAGCGTCGATCCATCAGCAGAAGAAGAAGAAGGAGAAGAAAACCGCTCCTTAGCCCTTCTTCTTCTGTGGTGGTTTCTGTTTTGAAATCACATTGATCAACCCTCTGTTGTTGCCACGGAAAGGGGACGCAGCCCCACATCCCTACTGCGGTTGCCACGGAAACAAGAATTTCCCTCCGCTCAAAGATACACCTTATAATTAACACACAGACGCACACACACACACTCAAACGCACACGCACACAGCGCACGCGCACACACACACACACACACACACTCACACACACAACGCACGCACACACACAAACGCACGCACACACACACGACGCACACACATACAAACACACGCACACGCACACCACACAGACGCACCACACACACACACACACACCACACACACACAGCTCCGTGTTTTCCTCTGTTAGTTTTAATGTTTAATTGTATTTATATTACAGTGATGTAACCCGAGATCAGACGTGATAAAAAGAGAGAGACATCCTTCATCTTTAAAGAGTTCCTGTTCTGCTTCCTGTAGTGTTCTATAGGTTTTATAAGTCTCCTATAGCTGGAGAGGACTCTTTAAAGTAGAGACACTACATACACCTGAACATCAGCAGGAGAGGATCTTTAAAGTAGAGACACTACATACACCTGAACATCAGCAGCAGAGGACTCTTTAAGTAGAGACACTAATACTGATATACACCTGAACATCAGCGAGAGGACTCTTTAAAGTAGAGACACTACTACTGATATACACCTGAACATCAGCAGGAGAGGACTCTTTAAAGTAGAGACACTACATACTGATATACACCTGAACATCAGCAGGAGAGGACTCTTTAAAGTAGAGACACTCCATACTGATATACACTGAACATCAGCAGGAGAGGACTCTTTAAAGTAGAGACACTACATACTGATATACACCTGAACATCAGCAGGAGGACTCTTTAAAGTAGAGACACTACATACTGATTACACCTGAACATCGCAGGAGAGGACTCTTTAAAGTAGAGACACTACATACTGTATACACCTGAACATCAGCCGGAGAGGACTCTTTAAAGTAGAGACACTACATACTGATTACACCTGAACATCAGCAGGAGAGGACTCTTTAAAGTAGAGACACTCTCATACTGATATACACCTGAACATCAGCAGGAGAGGACTCTTAAAGTAGAGACACTACATACTGATATACCTGAACATCAGCAGGAGAGGACTCTTTAAAGTAGAGACACTACATACTGATATACACCTGAAACATCAGCTGGAGAGGACTCTTTAAAGTAGAGACACTACATACTGATATACACCTGAACATCAGCAGGAGAGGACTCTTTAAAGTAGAGACACACATACTGATACACCCGAACATCAGAGGAGGGACTCTTTAAAGCGAGAGACACTACATACTGATATACACCTGAACATCAGCAGGAGAGGACTCTTTAAAGTAGAGACACTACATGATTACACCTGAACAGCAGGAGAGGACTCTTAAAGTAGAGACACTACATACACCTGAACATCAGCAGCAGAGGACTTTTTAAAGTAGAGACACTACATACTGATATACACCTGAACCATCAGCAGGAGAGGACTCTTTAAAGTAGGACACTACACTTGATACACTGAACATCAGCAGGAGAGGACTCTTTAAAGTAGAGACACTACATACTGATATACCTGAACATCAGCGAGGACTCTTTAAAGTAGAGGACACTCCATACTGATATACACCTGAACATCAGCAGGAGAGGACTCTTTAAAGTAGAGACACTACATTACTGATATACACCTGAACATCAGCAGGAGAGGACTCTTTAAAGTAGAGACACTACATACTGATATACCTGACATCAGCAGGAGAGGACTCTTTAAAGTAGAGACACTACATACTGATATACACCTGAACATCAGCAAGAGGGACTCTTTAAAGTAGAGACACTACATACTGATATACACCTGAACATCAGCAGGAGAGGACTCTTTAAAGTAGAGACACTCCATACTGATATACACCTGAACATCAGCAGGAGAGGACTCTTTAAAGTAGAGACACTACATACTGATATACACCTGAACATCAGCAGGAGAGGACTCTTTAAAGTAGAGACACTACATACTGATATACACCTGAACATCAGCTGGAGAGGACTCTTTAAAGTAGAGACACTACATACTGATATACACCTGAACATCAGCAGGAGAGGACTCTTTAAAGTAGAGACATAATACTGATATTACCCGAACATCAGAGGAGAGGATCTTTAAAGTAGAGACACTACATACTGATATACACCTGAACATCAGCAGGGAGGACTCTTTAAAGTAGGACACTACATACTGATATACACCTGAACATCAGCAGGAGAGGACTCTTTAAAGTAGAGACACTACATACTGATATACCCTAACATCAGCTGGAGAGGACTCTTTAAGTAGAGACACTACTTATGATATACACCTGAACATCAGCAGGAGAGGACTCTTTAAAGTAGAGACACTACATACTGATATACACCTGAGCTTCAGCAGGAGAGGACTCTTTAAAGTAGAGACACTACATACTGATATACACCTGAACATCAGCAGGAGAGGACTCTTTAAAGTAGAGACACTACATACTGATATACACCTGACATCAGCAGGAGAGGACTCTTTAAAGTAGAGACACTACCTACTGAATACACCTGAACATCAGCAGGAGAGGACTCTTTAAAGTAGAGACACTACATACTGATATAAGCTGAACATCAGCAGGAGAGGACTCTTTAAAAGTAGAGACCTACATACTGATATACACCTGAACATCAGCAGGAGAGGACTCTTTAAAGTAGAGACACTACATACTGATATTACACCTGAACATCAGCAGGAGAAGGACTCTTTAAAGTAGAGACACTACTACTGATATACACCTGAACATCAGCAGGAGAGGACTCTTTAAAATAGAGACACTACATACTGATATACACCTGAACATCAGAGGAGGACTCTTAAAGTAGAGACACTACATACTGATTACACCTGAACATCAGCTGGAGAGGACTCTTAAACGTAGAGACACTACTACTGATATACACCTGAACATCAGCAGGAGAGGACTTTTTAAAGTAGAGACATACTACTGTATACCTGAACATCAGCAGGAGGGACTCTTTAAAGTAGAGACACTACATACTGATATACACCTGAGCTTTAGCGAGAGGACTCTTTAAAGTAGAGACACTACATACTGATATACACCTGAACATCAGCAGGATGAGGACTCTTTAAAGTAGAGACACTAATACTGATATACACCTGAGCTTCAGCAGGAGAGGACTCTTTAAAGTAGAGACACTACATACTGAATACACCTGAGCTTCAGGGAGAGGACTCTTTAAAGTAGAGACACTACATACTGATATACACCTGACATCGCAGGAGAGGACTCTTTAAAGTAGAGACACTCCTACTGATATATAACCTGAACATCAGCAGGAGAGGACTCTTTAAAGTAGAGACACTACATACTGATATACACCTGAACATAGCGGAGAGGACTCTTAAAGTAGAGACTCTACATACTGATATACACCTGAACACCAGCAGGAGAGGACTCTTTAAAGTAGAGACTCTACATACTGATATACACCTGAACATCAGCAGGAGAGGACTCTTTAAAGAGACACTACATACTGATATACACCTGAACATCAGCAGGAGAGGACTCTTTAAGTAGAGACACTACATACTGAACACACCTGAACATCAGCAGGAGAGGACTCTTTAAGTAGAGACACTACATACTGATATCACCTGAACATCAGCAGGAGAGGACTCTTTAAAGTAGAGACTCTACATACTGATACACCTGAACACCAGCAGGAGAGGACTCTTAACGTAGAGACTCTACATACTGATATACACCTGAACACCAGCAGGAGAGGACTCTTTAAAGTAGAGACTCACTACTGATATACACCTGAACATCAGCAGGAGAGGACTCTTTAAATAGAGACACTACGTACTGATATACACCTGAACATCAGCAGGAGAGGACTCTTTAAAGTAGAGACACTACATACTGATATACACCTGAACATCAGCAGGAGAGGACTCTTTAAAGTAGAGACACTACTACTGATATACACCTGGACATCAGCAGGAGAGGACTCTTTAAAAGTAGAGACACTACTACTGATATACACCTGGACATCAGCAGGAGAGGACTCTTTAAATTAGAGACACTACGTACTGATACACCTGAACATCAGCAGGAGAGGACCTTTAAATTAGAGACTACATACTGATATACACCTGAACATCAGCAGGAGAGGACTCTTTAAAGTAGAGACACTACATACTGATTACACCTGGACATCAGCAGGAGAGGACTCTTTAAAGTAGAGACTCTACATACTGATATACACCTGAACACCAGCAGGAGAGGACTCTTTAAAGTAGGACTCTACATACTGATTACCCTGAACATCAGCAGGAGAGGACTCTTTAAATAGAGACATACGTACTGATATACACCTGAACATCAGCAGGAGAGGACTCTTTAAAGTAGAGACACTACATACTGATATACACCTGAACATCAGCAGGAGAGGACTCTTTAAAGTAGAGACACTACATACTGACTATACACCTGAACATCAGCAGGAGAGGACTCTTTAAAGTAGAGACACTACATACTGATAACCACCTGGACATCAGCAGGAGAGGACTCTTTAAGTAGAGACACTACATACTGATATTCACCTGAACATCAGCTGGAGAGGACTCTTTAAAGTAGAGACACTAAATACTGATATACACCTGAGCTTAGCAGGAGAGGACTCTTTAAAGTAGCGACATACATACTGATATACACCTGGACATCAGCAGGAGGGACTCTTTAAAGTAGAGACACTACATACTGATACACCTGAACATCAGCTGGAGAGGACTCTTTAAAGTAGAGACTACATACTGATATACACCTGAACATCAGCCAGGAGAGGACTCTTTAAAGTAGAGACACTACATATATACACCTGAGCTTCAGCAGGAGAGGACTCTTTAAAGTAGAGACACTACATACTGATATACACCTGAACATCAGCAGGAGAGGACTCTTTAAAGTAGAGACACTACATACTGATATACACCTGAACATCAGCAGGAGAGGACTCTTTAAAGTAGAGACACCATACTGATATACACCTGAACATCAGCGGAGAGGACTCTTTAAAGTAGAGACATACATACTGATATACACCTGAACATCAGCAGGAGAGGACTCTTTAAAGTAGAGATTCTACATACTGATATACACCTGCACTCGCAGGAGAGGACTCTTTAAAGTAGAGACACTACATACTGATATACACCTGAACATCAGCAGGAGAGACCTCTTTAAAGTAGAGACACTGCATACTGATATACACCTGAACATCAGCAGGAGAGGACTCTTTAAAGTAGAGACATGCTTCCTCCAGCTTCAGGTGTGTGTTGTTAGCCACTCCCCTTTGTGTTCAGGTAAAACATATTTCTTTATTCAGTTTTATTTCCCCGTCATGCTAACATGTTCACTTTGGTGTCATTGCGCTAGCTTTCGTCCGTTAGCGGACTGTCCGTTAGCATTAGCCTCGTGACGATGACCTGCTCTGCCTGTAGCTGCGAACAGGAGTAGGACACGTATGAACTCACTGTTTCATCGCTGGTGTTCATATTCAAGGCCAGTGAGTACACACAAACACACCACACACACACACACACCACACACACCACACACAAAATGCCCCCTAGGGACTGCCATGCTTATAACACATTCAGCTGGAAACAAAAAGGCATGTGTTGTGTGTGTTGGTGGCGCATGTGTGTGCGTGTGTGTATGTGCGCGTGTGTGTGCACGTTGTGTGTTTGTGTGGTGTGTGCGTGCACGTGTGGTGGGTGTGTGTGGTGCGTGCGCGTGTTTGTGTGTGTGTGTGAATGTGCGTGCGTGTGCGTGCGCGGCGTCCGTGTGTGTGTGGCGCGTGCTTGTGTGTGTGCGTTCCGTGCGTGCGCGCGCGTGCGTGTTGCGTGTGTGTGTGTGTGTGTGTGTGTGTGTGGCTGTGTTGTACAGAGTGTCAGGCAGCATCACAGTCACAGCTCTGTTCAAAGGGAAGAGAAGAAACTGACATTAAGCCCGCTTCTGGTTGAATCTGGTTATCTATCCTGCGGGTTGAGCTGCCGTCAAACCAGCCGCAGAGCTGTAGGTCTGCGGCGGTCTGTTTATATATCTGATAATAATATATATATATATAAATAATAATAATAATAACTGCTTCACCAACATGGGGGAAAGGCATATCTGAAACCTGTCGATGAGTGAACACGTGGCTCGGATCTCTTCTGAAACACATGGAATAGATTTGTTCGATGCGTCGT
>JAMFTG010000579.1:97500-102500 GCA_023974075.1 Chaenocephalus aceratus
CGGTCCACATCGTGAGAGGATGCAAGTCAACGGTTCGGCAGACCCTACCCGTAAACCGTTTCATCCCAACGTCCTGTCCTCCTCTTTTCACCCTCTGTCCCAAACCAGAGCTGCTCTGCTTGGTTAGCTGGCCGGCTCTGTTTGATTGGTCAACCAGCTTAGAGATGTCCCGCCCCTTTAGTTTATCACGTACAATGTGTTGGAGCGCTAGCCAATAGGAGCGTGAGTGTCATTCTGGAGGGATTTTAGCCTCTGCAGAGAGGAACAGGGACTCTTTAAAGCTCAGAGGAACAGGGACTCTTTAAAGCTCAGAGGAAACAGGGACTCTTTAAAGTTCAGAGGAAACAGGGACTCTTTAAAGCTCAGAGGAAACAGGGACTCTTTAAAGCTCAGAGGAAACAGGGACTCTTTAAAGTTCAGAGGAAACAGGGACTCTTTAAAGCTCAGAGGAAACAGGGACTCTTTAAAGCTCAGAGGAAACAGGGACTCTTTAAAGTTCAGAGGAAACAGGGACTCTTTAAAGCTCAGAGGAAACAGGGACTCTTTAAAGCTCAGAGGAAACAGGGACTCTTTAAAGCTCAGAGGAAACAGGGACTCTTTCAAGTTCAGAGGAAACAGGGACTCTTTAAAGCTCAGAGGAAACAGGGACTCTTTAAAGCTCAGAGGAAGCAGGGACTCTTTAAAGCTCAGAGGAAGCAGGGACTCTTTAAAGCTCAGAGGAAACAGGGACTCTTTAAAGCCAGAGGAAACAGGGACTCTTTAAAGCTCAGAGGAACAGGGACTCTTTAAAGTGAATAAATACTGATGCCGATTCTTTTGTGAAACTTTTCTAAATGTTTATTAATCAATTTGTGAGGTTTCTGTTCTCGTTGCATCTCGCTGATCAGGAGATTCAAATGAGTTCCCTCCGTGTCTGTTTGTTGTTGTTGTTGTTGTTGTTGTTGTTGTTGTGGGTCTCAGTTTGATCGGCTCACAGCTGTTTGATCATCACGTTGTTGTACGGAGAGTATGGCTCCTCCTCTTCCTCGTTGTTTGGCTCCTCCTCCTCTTCCACATGTTGCCCCTCCTCCCCTCCGCCTCCTCTCTTGGCTCCTCCCCCTTCCAATTTTCTTCTTCTTCGTTGGTGCCAACAGGAAGTGCCCTCTGATGTCGTTTGGGCACTGCGTAGTCGTCCACGCGGGGGTTTGTAGGGGAACTCGTGACCTTTGGGGTCAGCGGGGGTTCCCATGAGCCTCCAGGCGTCCCCCCCACCTCCTCAGGCTCATCGTACAGGGAGAGGGGGGTGGGCTTCTGCAAGGGGGGGCGCGGCCTTCGGGCTCGTCGTAGATGTGATCGATGGCGGCGGCGCTGAGGAAGACGTTCCTGATCTTCATCTCGTCGATGCAGTCGTAGAGAGGGTCATGTTCGGGGGGAGGACCAATCACAGGAGAGGAGAGGGGGGGAGGAGCGAGGGAGTCAAAGGGGAGGGAATACTCCGGGTCCTTGAGGGGGCGCTTCTCCCTGGAGAGATACACAACTCCTTTACTCAGGTAGAAGTACACACATCCTTTACTCAGGTAGAAGTACACACATCCTTTACTCAGGTAGAAGTACACATCCTTTACTCAGGTAGAAGTACACACATCCTTTACTCAGGTAGAAGTACACACATCCTTTACTCAGGTAGAAGTACACACATCCTTTACTCAGGTAGAAGTACACACATCCTTTACTCAGGTAGAAGTAGACACACATCCTTTACTCAAGTAGAAGTACACACATCCTTTACTCAGGTAGAAGTACAGATACTCGTGTTTAAAGATACTCTGGTGAAAGTAAAAGTACTGACTAAACTTCTTTACTCAAGTCAAAGTAAAGAGGCTTTGAAGAGAGAAGTAGAAAGTACAGGTATTTGAGTTCAACATGTGAGAAGTAGAAAGTACAGGTATTTGAGTTCAACATGTGAGAAGTAGAAAGTACAGGTATTTGTTCAACATGAGAGAAGTAGAAAGTACAGGTATTTGTGTTCAACATGTGAGAAGTAGAAGTACAGGTATTTGGGTTCTAAATGTAAGAAGTAGAAAGTACAGGTATTTGGGTTCAACATGTGAGAAGTAGAAAGTACAGGTATTTGGGTTCTAAATGTAAGAAGTAGAAAGTACAGGTATTTGGGTTCAACATGAGAGAAGTAGAAAGTACAGGTATTTGGGTTCTAAATGTAAGAAGTAGAAAGTACAGGTATTTGGGTTCTAAATGTAAGAAGTAGAAAGTACAGGTATTTGGGTTCAACATGTGAGAAGTAGAAAGTACAGGTATTTGGGTTCTAAATGTAAGAAGTAGAAAGTACAGGTATTTG
Source organism: Chaenocephalus aceratus (assembly GCA_023974075.1). Taxonomy (NCBI): domain Eukaryota; kingdom Metazoa; phylum Chordata; class Actinopteri; order Perciformes; family Channichthyidae; genus Chaenocephalus; species Chaenocephalus aceratus. Next base: position 99,836 of record JAMFTG010000579.1, read on the forward strand.
GGTTCAACAGTGAGAAGTAGAAAGTACAGGTATTTGAGTTCAACATGTGAGAAGTAGAAAGTACAGGTATTTGAGTTCAACATGTGAGAAGTAGAAAGTACAGGTATTTGAGTTCAACATGTGAGAAGTAGAAAGTACAGGTATTTGAGTTCAACATGTGAGAAGTAGAAAGTACAGGTATTTGAGTTCACATGTAAGAAGTAGAAAGTACAGGTATTTGAGTTCAACATGAGAGAAGTAGAAAGTACAGGTATTTGAGTTCAACATGTAAAAAGTAGAAAGTACAGGTATTTGAGTTCAACATGTAAGAAGTAGAAAGTACAGGTATTTGAGTTCAACATGTGAGAAGTAGAAAGTACAGGTATTTGAGTTCAACATGTGAGAAGTAGAAAGTACAGGTATTTGAGTTCAACATGTAAGAAGTAGAAAGTACAGGTATTTGGGTTCAACATGTGAGAAGTAGAAAGTACAGGTATTTGGGTTCAACATGTAAGAAGTAGAAAGTACAGGTATTTGAGTTCAACATGTGAGAAGTAGAAAGTACAGGTATTTGAGTTCAACATGTAAGAAGTAGAAAGTACAGGTATTTGGGTTCTAAATGTAAGAAGTCAAAGTAAAAAGTGGTCAGAAGAATAAGTAGTGGAGTAAAGTACTGATACCAGAAAAATGTACTTAAGTACAGTAACAAAGTATTTGTACTCCAATACTTCCCATGTTTACCTGCGGGGGCCGTGGTCCGCCGGCAGCGCCACCTGAGAGTAGGTCTGGTCCGGGGGGGGGGCGGCGTCGGGCAGCGGGCAGCTGGAGATCATCTTCAGGTTCTTCCGGGGCCCGCGGGGCTCCAGAGACAGACTCTTTACTGCCGTCAGGGTCTTATCCACAGGGGGCTCCAGACGACACTGAGGAGACACAGCAGAATATTTATTAAATTACTATATTATTAAAGGGTACTGATGGAATTATATTCTATTATTTTCAATTATTTCAATTTTATTTTCTTATTTCCTCTGACTGGGGGGTCCCAAGGCTCTGACTGGGGGGTCCCAAGGCGCTCCAGGCCAGCGAAGAGATATAGTCCCTCCACCTGGTCCTAGGTCTACTACCTCGGTCTCCTCCCAGCTGGACGCCTGGAACACCTCCTAGGGAGGCGCCCAGGTGGCATCCTAACTAGGTGCCCGAACCACCTCAACTAATAATAATATAATAATTCATTTATTTTATAGGCGCCTTTCAAGGCTCTCAAGGTCGCCGTACAAACACATCAAAACAAGATACACAATACCTAACACCAGCATAAGAAACATAAACAAGACAATGCAGTTTATGACAAACCAAATAAATAAAACAGAGGATGTGTGATGGATAACGATCAGGGTGGATATGCGAGTGTGAAGAGATATGTTTTGAGGCGTGATTTGAAAATGGGGAGAGAGTCAGTGTTGCGGATGTCAGGTGGGAGGGAGTTCCAGAGGCGGGGTGCAGAGCGGCTGAAGGCTCTAGACCCCATGGGGTTAAACGGAAGGGGGGTGCAGTGAGGCTGAGGGAAGCAGAAGATCTGAGTGTGCGGATGGGTGTGATGTGCAGGAGGTCGGAGAGTACAGCGGAGTGAGGTTATGGATGGCCTTAAAGGCGAGGAGCAGAATCTTAAAGACGATACGGGATTTGACGGGGAGCCAGTAAGCTGCTGAAGAACAGGAGTGATGTGGTTAATGGAGGGGGTTCTGGGGATGATGCGGGCGGCAGAGTTCTGGACCAGTTGAAGTCTGTGGATGGATTTGAGAGGGAGACCAAAGAGAAGGGAGTTGCAGTAGTCGATGCGGGAAGTGACCAGGGTGTGAACAACAATGGCGGTGGTCTTAGGGTTAAGGGACGGGCGGAGGCGGTTGATGTTGCGTAGATGGAAATAGGCAGACCGAGTGATATTACTGATGTGAGATTTGAATGAAATGTGCCGTCGAGGATGACACCCAGACTCTTAACCTGAGGGGAGGGGAGACTGAAGAGTTGTCTATAGTAATTGAAAAAACTGTCAGGTTTGGTTAGGGGGGATTTTGTGCCAATGAGGAGAACCTCGGTTTTACTGTCGTTAAGTTTGAGAAAGTTTGAGGAAAACCAGGATTTTATGTCCTGTAAGCAGTCAGACAGGGAAGATGGAGGGAGGATGGTGGTTGGTTTGGAGGACAAGTAGAGCTGGGTGTCATCCGCATAGCAATGAAAGTGGATGTTGTGTTTACGGAAGATATAGCCTAGAGGAAGTAAATAGATGATAAAAAGAAGAGGCCCCAGGACAGAGCCCTGGGGAACACCGGTCGTTACTGGAAGTGGCTGTGATTTGAAGGTTTTGAGTTGGATGAACTGAGTGCAGCCAGAGAGGTATGATTTAAACCAGAGGAGGGGTGTGTCAGTGATCCCGATGGAGGTCAGTCTGTCAATGAGGATGCTGTGGGAAATGGTGTCAAAAGCTGCACTAAGATCAAGGAGGATGGAGGATGGTTAATAGTCCGGAGTCAGCTGCCATGAGGAGGTCGTTAGTGATTTTCACCGTGCTGTTTCGTGCTGTGATGGGGCCAAAACCAGATTGAAATTGTTCGTACAGGCTATTGTCAGACAAGTGGGTATGGATTTGGAATGCAACAGTTTTTTCCAGGATTTTTGAGAGAAATGG
>JAMFTG010000579.1:112500-133497 GCA_023974075.1 Chaenocephalus aceratus
TAGCCCAACATTAGCCTCCTTTAGCTTAGCGGTGGTGACGTGAAGTCATGTGACCGTGCTGTAGTTCCTCTATAGCCCAACATTAGCCTCCTTTAGCTTAGCGGTGGTGACGTGAAGTCATGTGGACCGTGCTGTAGTTCCTCTATAGCCCAACATTAGCCTCCTTTAGCTTAGCGATGGTGACGTGAAGTCATGTGACCGTGCTGTAGTTCCTTTATAGCCCAACATTAGCCTCCTTTAGCTTAGCGGGTGGTGACGTGAAGTCATGTGACCGTGCTGTAGTTCCTTTATAGCCAACATTAGCCTCCTTTAGCTTAGCGGTGGTGACGTGAAGTCATGTGACCGGGCTGTAGTTCCTTTATAGCCCAACATTAGCCTCCTTTAGCTTAGCGGTGGTGACGTGAAGTCATGTGACCGTGCTGTAGTTCCTCTATAGCCCAACATTAGCCTCCTTTAGCTTAGCGGTGGTGACGTGAAGTCATGTGGACCGTGCTGTAGTTCCTTTATAGCCCAACATTAGCCCTCCTCTAGCTTAGCGGTGGTGACGTGAAGTCATGTGACCGTGCTGTAGTTCCTCTATAGCCCAACGTTAGCCTCCTTTAGCTTAGCGGTGGAGACGTGAAGTCATGTGACCGTGCTGTAGTTCCTCTATAGCCCAACATTAGCCTCCTTTAGCTTAGCGGTGGTGACGTGAAGTCATGTGACCGTGCTGTAGTTCCTTTATAGCCCAACATTAGCCACCTTTAGCTTAGCGGTGGAGACGTGAAGTCATGTGACCGAGCTGTAGTTCCTCTATAGCCCAACGTTAGCCTCCTTTAGCTTAGCGGTGGAGACGTGAAGTCATGTGACCGTGCTGTAGTTCCTCTATAGCCCAACATTAGCCTCCTTTAGCTTAGCGGTGGTGACGTGAAGTCATGTGACCGTGCTGTAGTTCCTCTATAGCCCAACATTAGCCACCTTTAGCTTAGCGGTGGTGACGTGAAGTCATGTGACCGAGCTGTAGTTCCTCTATAGCCCAACATTAGCCTCCTTTAGCTTAGCGGTGGTGACGTGAAGTCATGTGACCGTGCTGTAGTTCCTTTATAGCCCAACATTAGCCTCCTTTAGCTTAGCGGTGGTCACCTGTGTTGTCTTCCTTTAATAACACAATAAATAAACAATAACAACTTTAATAACTACCTTCTTGTGTTCCTGCTGTTTGCGTAAAGTCTTGTCGCTCTTCTCCACACTCCCTCCGTCTTTACACTCGAAGAACTCCAGTCTGGATATCGAAACAGGAGCTTTCTCTGAACAGAACACACCACATACGCTTCCACTTCTACACACACACACACACACACACACACACACACACACACACTACGTGAGTCTAACTGTACATTTGTCAAGCCATTATCATGTGTGTGTGTGTGTGTGTGTGTGTGTGTGTGTGTGTGTGTGTGTGTGTGTGTGTGTGTGTGTGTGTGTGTGTGTGTGTGTGTGTGTGTGTGTGTGTGTGTGTGTGTGTGTGTGAATGGGTGAATGACTCGTAGTTGGTCATAAAGAGATTTATAAGAACAGAACATTTACCATGGATGTTAGTTCCCTGTTTCTGTGTGATCCCCTCTGTCTCTCGTCTCGTGTCTCTGTCTCGTCTCCGTGTCTCTGTGTCTCCGTGTCTCTGTGTCTCGTGTCTCTGTGTCTCGTGTCTCTGTGTCTCCGTGTGATCCCCTGTCTCCGTGTCTCCGTGTCTCTGTGTCTCCGTGTCTCTGTGTCTCTGTGGTCTCTGTGTGATCCCCTGTCTCCGTGTCTCCGTGTCTCTGTGTCTCTGTGTCTCTGTGTCTCCGTGTCTCCGTGTCTCCGTGTCTCTGTGTCTCCGTGTCTCTGTGTGATCCCTAGGGGACTCATGGGGCCATTTCCTCCTGCATGCATCGGGTCAGGCAGTGCAAATAAGGCGTGTCACGGCCGCAGGTGCGGGACACACCAAATTGAGTGGGCCTTAAAATACCGTCTACAAGCTGAAGCTGACAGCCCCGCTGCTGCCGTCCGCTTGCGGCAGACCACACTTCCACGCTCACCGGCAGGCACCGACTGGCCATCGGGAGGACGGGAGGCAGACTTGGCCAACCCTCCCGATTTTCGCGGGAGACTCTCCCGGTTTCCTCCCGGGGTCATATTTCTCCCGCATTTCTCCCGATTTCTGACTAAATGAGATTTACTCAGGACTGTTTTCCACTCGGACTTTAATACAGCTACACCATTGTTTGGTTTCCATGGTAGCGCGTCTCTTTAGTAGCGCGCGCAACTAAGTCTGAGAGGGTGAGGCAGACAGTCACATAAAACAGAACAAGAATCGACAACTCTACTCGACCCTCTGCTCACGCATACACGCACGGGTGTGGCACGACCACCAACACAGAAACATATGGACATAGGCCACCATATGAAAAGTGTGCAAATGTATTTAGTGTCCTATCCATGTGAACATGTTTAGATGGGGTGGACCTCACCTCCTCACATGAGACTTCTTACAGCGGGTAGAGCACTGACTCCTGCAGCCTCACACATCTCACCTGCACTCGCCCTCGAGGTCTTCAGCGACATTCTCACGGCCTCATTATGAGCGACTTGAAGTTTCCGTGAACTTGCTCTTCTGTAGTTTGACCACAGACGTTTAGAGCGGTGTGCAAAGCTCTGAGCAGAGACGTCTTCACTCCATCTGCACACGCACCACACCCACGCAGGAGAACGTCTGCTTGTGCACATCATGCGGCATGGCCTATAAGTATCTTCATCACCTGTCATCTGTTCTGTAATAAAGTGTCCAAGATATTTTAACTTATTACAGACACTAAGATTAATATCAGACAATTTAAAATCAGGACATGTCAGACATGTATCCTCTTTGGTGCTAAAGATCCTGACAGCACTCTTACTGCGTTGTATTTGATGTCATGCTCCACACCGTGACCACACAGCAAGAAGCTGCTGGAGACCAGCGCGAGATGGACTCAGCGACACAAGACCATCTGCATGCATGACACGGTTCACTAGAGGAGCTACTATCATGCATCCAGTATCACAGGCTCTCAGTCGCTCGACAGATTCTCAACATAGAGTTACAAAGAACTGGGGACATCCTTCCACCTCGGGACACCATCGCTCACCCCACATGGGGCTGAGGCGCTATTGCCCCATTTCACTTGCACAGTCTGGGGGCCTACCGGTAGACCAGAACTCTCACCATGTATTTGGGCACCGCTCTTTGACTCAGCTTAACAAATAACTTCCTGATTAACACGATGAAAGGCTAGAAGCATCAATGAAACACATCAATTAACACATCAATGAAACACATAAGAACTGAGGAGTTATTACCTCTATATGTGTGACCAGTTCCTTTAAGGCGTGTATCCACAGGTCAGCGCCGTGTCTGGCCTTAAAGCCAAACTGGTTATCTGTTGAGTTAATAAAGTCATCTAATCTGTCCAGCAGAATTCTTTCTAGGACTTTTGACAATATGCTGGCTGATGCTCTGGGCCTATAGTTATCCAGGCGATACCTGAACCGTAGCGTCCAGTTAGCTTAGCCGCTAGCTTAGCGCTAAATACACACAGCGTTGTATTCTCCTCCCCCTGTCGGCCCTAAAAGCTTCAGATGGCGGATACCTGAGCTCCATAGCGTCCCGCTAATGTGAAACACACACACACACACACAGCGTTAGCGGGACATTCTCCTCCCCCTGACGCCCCTAAAAGCTTCAGAGGGCGGATAGCTGGGCTCCGTAGCGTCCAGCTAGCTTAGCCGCTAGCTTAGCGATAAATACACACAGCGTTGTATTCTCCTCCCCCTGTCGGCACTAAAAGCTTCAGATGGCGGATACCTGAGCTCCATAGCGTCCCGCTAATGTGAAACACACACACACAGCGTTAGCGGACATTCTCCTCTCCCTATCGCCCCTAAAAGCTTCAGAGGGCGGATAGCTGGGCTACGTAGCGTCCCACTAGCTTAGCCGCTAGCTAAAGGTAAACATAGATGGGTACATAGAATATGAATAAATCGTCACCGATGTAGAGGATATTTTTTTATTCACTTTGAACTCGGCCAAATGGAGTTTAATGCTTTGGGATTTAAGCACATAGTACGTGCATGGGTTTGAAAGTATAACGTGCTAGCCTGCTGTAATACATCGTATAGTCAGGCAAACATTCATGAGGTTAACAATGGCCAATTATATTTCTTAAATAATATGTAGCCTATTCCCAGAGCATAATTCATGGGCAACAAGGTGAGGTGTAAAATGTGTTTTAATATCATACATTTTACTTCTTGTACGGACTTCGGCAGTAGTGAAGACTCACTGAACGAATTAAGTACAAAGACGAATCGTTCGCGAACGTGCAAATCACCAGAAGTCGTTCGCGAACCGGTGAACGAATCTTTAAAGTGAATTGAATCAAAAGATTCGTGTCCCCGAAGGGAATCTAAATGCCCATCACTAGTGTGTGTGTGTGTGTGTGTGTGTGTGTGTGGCGCGAGCGAGCGAGAGAGACCTTACATGTATTGTTGTTGTTAGCATCTGGTGCTAGCTAGCTGCGCTTACGGATAGAAGGAGCTGTTTCAATGAAAACAGAGGAGCGACATTTCGCCACGACTGCGCCGAGCACTTGACTTGATGCAGGAAGCAGACAGCGGGACATTGGAGGAGAAGTGAGCACACTCAGCAGCACACTCAGCAGCACACTCAGCTCGGAGAGTGCAACATGACTGCAGCGTCCAGGCAGCTCCCGCTCGAGCATATGCCTTGAGTTGCACATAGCTCCAACGATCCATCACACACACACACCACACACACACACACACACACACCACACACACACACACACACACACACACACACACACACACACACGCACACACACACGCACACACACACACACACACACACACACACACACACGCACACTGTATTGTATTATTGAATGAGAGGTTCCAGGTTGTTGTGTTTAATATAGAGAATATTTGTCATTGATCAAATGATAATGAACATTAGCATAAAGCATATTTGTCACTCATATATTGATAAGAGTATTAAAAACTTGAAAGATATTCTTCTAATGAACATTTAGAACAGATCAAAAATGTGCGATTAATTTGCGATTAACTATTTAAGCCCTATAGTTGTGGCAGATATTTAAAGGGGACCTATCTTACAAAATGCACTCGTGCACGTCTTGTATTCATGAATGTGTCCCCGGTGCGTCAGGGAACTCGCCCTCTCTTTTCCTCCAGACCCACATCTCTAAAAACGGGCTGGCAACGGATCTGATCCAGACTGATCCAGATTTTAAATTGTTCTGACGTCAGAAACGGGGTGCTCCGCCTTTATGGCCAACTCTCCACGCAGCTGGTTTTAAATCGCACGCAGGCCAGAAGCAGACGTTACGTTCTCTAGAGATTGATTTGAGAACATTTGACAAACTTTAACATTTGAGTTTAATTTGTGTTATTTTTAAATATGTGTCTTTTTATTGTTATCCTTTCTCTCTTCTGTCTGTACGTCAATAACACATCATCTCGTGTTGTGGTTGTGATGACACACACACACACACACACGTCACACACACACGTCACACACACACACGTCACACACACACGTCACACACACGTCACACACACTCACACATGTCACACACACGTCACACATCACACACACACACACACACACGTCACACACACATCACACACACACACACACGTCACACACACATCACACACGTCACACACACATCACACATGTCACACACACGTCGCACGCACACACACACGTCACACACACACACACACGTCACACACACACGTCACACACACGTCACACACACTCACACATGTCACACACACGTCACACACACATCACACATGTCACACACACGTCGCACGCACACACACACACGTCACACACACACGTACATGTCACACACACACATGTCATACACACACGTCACACACACATGTCACACACACACGTCACACACACTCACACATGTCACACACACATGTCACACACACAAGTCTCATGAAGTGAAGTCGTACTGACTTGCAGTCAGTGATCAGAGTGATTGTGTCAGTTGGAGGAGCCGCTCCTCTGGAGCTCGGAGGGCTTCTAAGTGTGTGTCCTGCACAGCACCCTCCTCTGAGCTTCTAAGTGTGTGTCCTGCACAGCACCCTCCTCTGAGCTTCTAAGTGTGTGTCCTGCACAGCACCCTCCTCTGAGCTTCTAAGTGTGTGTCCTGCACAGCACCCTCCTCTGAGCTTCTACGTGTGTGTCCTGCACAGCACCCTCCTCTGAGCTTCTAAGTGTGTGTCCTGCACAGCACCCTCCTCTGAGCTTCTAAGTGTGTGTCCTGCACAGCACCCTCCTCTGAGCTTCTAAGTGTGTGTCCTGCACAGCACCCTCCTCTGAGCTTCTAAGTGTGTGTCCTGCACAGCACCCTCCTCTGAGCGGCCCTCGATGCAGAGAGGAGTAAACGATAGACATGTTACCTTTCCGAACCTCTGCTGCTGCAGGAACAACATCCCCTGCTTCCTGATGTCCTCCTCCATCACGACCCTCCTCTTCCTCCTCCTCTTCCTCTTCCTCTTTGGTAGTCTCTGGCCTCCCAGGCTGTGTGCCTCCTCTCTTCTTCTTCACCTCCTCGCCGCCTCGTCTCTCTGTGGTTGTGTTCTCAGTTTCCTGCTCTGATGAAACTCGTAAAGCAGAAGTTTCCGTGTGAACGCTCCTCCTCTTCCTCTTCCTCTTCCTCCTCCTCTCGCACACTTTGTCTCTCCGTCTTCTTCTGTGGTCTTTGGTCACCTCCTGTTCCTGCTGCTCACCAACCACACGTTGAAGCAAGAAGCTGTGCAACATATACTTTACACTGCAGGTCTATCCAGAGCCGGTCTCTGATTGGCTGAAACATTGCAGCATTACCCATAATCCCCTCTGTTTCAGCCCTGTTTCCAAAGTGCTGATTCTCTGTCTGTTACTTTAGATGAAAACAAGGAGCCCCTCCCCACGCCCCTCTGAGAGACATCTGGAGAAGAGGGGACACGTGTTGATGTAGAGGAGACATGAAGAAGAGGGGACACATGTTGATGTAGAAGAGACATGGAGAAGAGGGGACACGTGTTGATGTAGAGGAGACATGAAGAAGAGGGGACACGTGTTGATGTAGAAGAGACATGAAGAAGAGGGGACACGTGTTGATGTAGAAGAGACATGGAGAAGAGGGGACACATGTTGATGTAGAAGAGACATGGAGAAGAGGGGACACATGTTGATGTAGAAGAGACATGGAGAAGAGGGGACACATGTTGATGTAGAAGAGACATGGAGAAGAGGGGACACATGTTGATGTAGAAGAGACATGGAGAAGAGGGGACACATGGTGATGTAGAAGAGACATGAAGAAGAGGGGACACATGTTGATGTAGAAGAGACATGAAGAAGAGGGGACACGTGTTGATGTAGAAGAGACATGAAGAAGAGGGGACACGTGTTGATGTAGAAGAGACATGAAGAAGAGGGGACACATGTTGATGTAGAGGAGACATGATGAAGAGGGGACACATGTTGATGTAGAAGAGACATGAAGAAGAGGGGACACATGTTGATGTAGAAGAGACATGAAGAAGAGGGGACACATGTTGATGTAGAAGAGACATGAAGAAGAGGGGACACATGTTGATGTAGAAGAGACATGGAGAAGAGGGGACACATGTTGATGTAGAAGAGACAGGAAGAAGAGGGGACACATGTTGATGTAGAAGAGACAGGAAGAAGAGGGGACACATGTTGATGTAGAAGAGACATGAAGAAGAGGGGACACATGTTGATGTAGAAGAGACATGGAGAAGAGGGGACACATGTTGATGTAGAAGAGACATGAAGAAGAGGGGACACATGTTGATGGAGAAGAGGGGACACATGTTGATGTAGAAGAGACATGAGGAAGAGGGGACACATGTTGATGTAGAAGAGACATGAAGAAGAGGAGACACATGTTGATGTAGAAGAGACATGAAGAAGAGGGGACACATGTTGATGTAGAAGAGACATGAAGAAGGGGGGACACATGTTGATGTAGAAGAGACATGGAGAAGAGGGGACACATGTTGATGTAGAAGAGAAATGAAGAAGAGGGGACACATGGTGATGTAGAAGAGACATGAAGAAGAGGGGACACATGTTGATGTGGAAGAGACATGAAGAAGAGGGGACACATGTTGATGAAGAAGAGACATGAAGAAGAGGGGACACATGTTGATGTAGGAGAGACATGTGTCCCCTCTGTGTAAAGAGAGAGTCTCCTCCTCCATCATGCCTGGTCCTCCTCCGTCAGGCCTGGTCCTCCTCCATCAGGCCTGGTCCTCCTCCGTCAGGCCACGTCCTCCTCCGTCAGGCCACGTCCTCCTCCGTCAGGTCACGTCCTCCTCCGTCAGGCCTGGTCCTCCTCCCTCAGGCCTGGTCCTCCTCCATCAGGCCATGTCCTCCTCCATCAGGCCTGGTCCTCCTCCCTCAGGCCTGGTCCTCCTCCCTCAGGCCTGGTCCTCCTCCATCAGGCCATGTCCTCCTCCATCAGGCCTGGTCCTCCTCCATCAGGCCACATACTCCTCCATCAGGTCACGTTCTCCTCCATCAGGCCTGGTCCTCCTCCATCAGGCCATGTCCTCCTCCATCAGGCCACGTCCTCCTCCATCAGGTCACGTCCTCCTCCCTCAGGCCTGGTCCTCCTCCATCAGGCCTGGTCCTCCTCCCAGAGAAAGACCTCGGTCCTCTCCAGCCAAACCCACAGACAGGACACGAGATCTGGAAGGAAGCCAAGGTCATCCCATTACCCGAGGATCAAAGAAAATCCTCTGCTGGTTCCAGCAGTCGACCTATCAGTCTCCTCCCAGTGTTGAGTCAATTCATAGAACAAATAGAATACACCCAAATTCAATGCTACTTTTCAAGTAACAATCTGACAACGAAGTACCAACATGCCCATAGAGACGGTCCCTCTGCAAGTACAGCACTTGCACAAATGACCGACGACTGGTTCAAGAGCATGGATGACAGGAGGCTTGAAGGAGCTGTGATGTTAGACTTTAGCGCAGCTTTCGATGTAATCGATCACAGTCTGCTGCTGAACAAACTCAAATGCTATGGCTTTGGTTCTGTGCTATGGCTTGGTTCTGTTGCTATGGCTTTGGTTCTGTTGCTATGGCTTTGGTTCTGTTGCTATGGCTTTGGTTCTGTTGCTCTGGCTTTGGTTCTGTTGCTATGGCTTTGGTTCTGTTGCTATGGCTTTGGTTCTGTTTGCTATGTGCTGGACGGAGAGCTACCTGACGAGGAGAAGGCAGTGAGTCTTTTTCAATGGCAGCTTCTCTGAAAGTAAGGTGTTGCCGTGTGCGGTCCCACAGGGGAGTTCGTTGGGCCTTTGTTGTTTTCTATATTCACAAAAGACCTTCCTTACGTATTAAATAAGTCCAGTGGAATAATGTATGCTGATGATTCCACAATGTACAGTACAGCATCAACATGAGTTAAACTATCTACTTAAAATCGAGATTAGAGCCAGAGCAGACTGGGTCAACAATAACAAACTGGCACTCAACATTGCAAAAACAAAAGCAAAAGCAATGGTGTTCGGATCCAGACAGATGTTGAGCAGCGATCCTCACTAAGCCTGACGCCGGCTGGTCAGCCAGTGGAACAGGTACGAGACTAAGCTGCTTGGCATTGTTCTTGATTCTGGTTTACGGTGGACGAAGCAAATCGACAGTATCGTACCCAACTAAAATGGGAAGGAGCATCGCTGTGGCGAGAAAATGTACACAGTATGTAACACCAGCCACTTTGAAACAAGTCATTCAGTCTCTGGTTTCGTCACGTCTTGAGTACTGTCCGGTCACATGGTCATCGGCAGCAAACACACATTTACAGAAATTACAAATAGCTCAAAACAAGGCTGCCAGACTCCACTGTTCGAAGCGCACTCATATTGGAGTTATGCATAGAAACCTATCATGGCTTCCAGTTGAGAAACGTCTGCAATCCCGTGTTATCACTTTTCTAAAAATGTCCACTTTAGCAAAAAAACACTATTTTTATGATCAAATAGTTTACACAAGAGACGAGCCCGACCATAAGACTAGACAAGCTGCATCAGGCCATCTACGGGCACCCAAACCCAGGACCAAGCTGCATCAGGCCATCTACGGGTACCTAAACCCAGGACCAAGCTGCATCAGGCCATCTACGGGCACCTAAACCCAGGACCAAGCTGCATCAGGCCATCTACGGGCACCTAAACCCAGGACCAAGCTGCATCAGGCCATCTACGGGCACCCAAACCGAGGACCAAGCTGCATCAGGCCATCTACGGGCACCTAAACCCAGGACCAAGCTGCATCAGGCCATCTACGGGCACCTAAACCCAGGACCAAGCTACGGGAGATTGTTGATGATGTTGTTAATGAAGCAGGACTTACGTCTTGAATGTTGTTGTATTGTTGTTGTATTGTTTTGAGTGTCGGACCCCAGAGCAAGAGTAGCTTTTGTCGAGAGCAAACTGGGGACCCTAAATAAACATCACACTGAGGCTTCGCCCAAAGTCTCTGCCGCTCCCTGGACGCCACGCTGTGAATACGAGAGGGCAACATGTGTGTAATAAATGCTTTAGACCAGTGCTTCTCAAATTGTGGTCCGTGAGGGCCCCCGAGTGGTCCGTGAGGGCCCCCGAGTGGTCCGTGAGGGCCCCCTAGTGGTCCGTGAGTATATTGGTAACATTTCACTTTTGAAATGGGTTCAGTTCAACGCAGCGCAACACCTTCATCACACACGATGCCATTTCCAGGCGCTTTGAAATCTGTTCTAGAAAAACGATGTGTTTTGATATTTGTGATCCGCCAGTGTTTTGTATTGGTTGAGGTCCTTGGTTTGAAAACTTTGGAGAAACACTGCTTTAGACAATAATAAATATGAAGTTAACGGTAAGGAGTGGCTCAGTTGTTTAAAATAAACAATACTGTTACTGTATTTAATATCTCACGTCTGAAAGTTTAGTTTAGAAGAAGAAGCGGCTAAAACGAAGATTGGTATTTCGATACTTGCAAGGCACGTTTATTTATAGCACTTTTCTGTACGCGACAGTTCAAAGTGCTTTGCAAAACAAATGTAAAGACTTTTTAGGAATAAATACATTAAAAACACATTATACAATTTCACAACAGGCGTTACAAAGCAAAGATAATAACATGATGAAAATAAACACCACAGGTAAACAATACATGTTTAAAGGCATACTGTGGTGTGAATATGATCAGCTCAATTAAAAGCAGCCAAAGAGATGTGTTTTTAGTCTGGATTTAAAAATAGTAAGCGTTTCTGCAGACGTGCATGCTGGGTAGTTTGTCCCAGAGTGTCGGGCATAGCAGCTAAGCGCTGCCTCTCCATGTTCTGATGTTACTCTCGGAGCCGAAAGCAGACCCGACCCAGAAGACCGGCGGCACCTCGATGGCTCCTGATTATGCAGTTCAACAATATACTTTGGTCCTAAACCATGTAATGATTTAAAAACTAGCAATAGTACTTTAAAATCAATTCTTTGGCCGACTGGAAGCCAGTGTGGAGACTTCAGAACCGGCCCGATGTGATCCGCTCTTTAGTGTCAGTGAGGACTCGAGCAGCGGCGCTCTGATCAGCTGCAGCGTTCTGATCAGCTGCAGCTTCCTGATGGATTCTTTAGTGAGACCTGCGAAGACACCTTTGCAGTAGTCGAGTCTACTGAAGATAAAAGCATGGACAAGCTTTGCTAAGTCCTGCTGTGACATTAGTCTTTTAATCCTAGATATATTCTTCAAGTGTAGTTGATGTTGTCTTTTTAATTGTTCAAAGTAGAGTAGATAGAACTGGGAGTTAGCAGAGTTGAGCAGCTCTGTTTGTTGACCTGTCCAAAGCGTTTGACACGTCGATCATCTCATCTTAAAGCAGAGGCTGCTCAGTGTCGGCATGTCCAGCCGTGCAGTGGGTGGTTTGAGAACTGCCTCTCTGAAAGGCCCCATGTGTTCACTTTGATGGGCTGTCTTCTGAGTGGTTACACATCACTAATGGTGTTCCTCAAGGCTCTGTTTCAGGTCCACTTTTATTCTCCATCTACATCAACAGCTCAGGGGAACATGTGGATGAAGCTACTTTACATTATGCGGATGATACCGTGATGTTCTGTGCAGGTCCCTCATTCAGGAGCTGGTGTTACATCACAGGCTGTTTCTAACACTACTCAGACTCAGCGCTCTGAACTAAAGCTTCTTTAGATGTGGATCAAACCAAGGTAACGCTCTTTATAAAGCTAAACAGACACCAGAGCGTTCAGGCGTCAGCAGAGCGGCCAGAGGACGGTGCGTTCAGGCGTCAGCAGAGGGGACGGTGCGTTCAGGCATCCGCAAAGGGGACGGTGCGTTCAGGCGTCATCAGAGAGGACGGTGCGTTCAGGCGTCAGCAGAGCGGCCAGAGGACGGTGCGTTCAGGCGTCAGCAGAGCGGCCAGAGGACGGTGCGTTCAGGCGTCAGCAGAGCAGCCAGAGGACGGTGCGTTCAGGCGTCAGCAGAGCGGCCAGAGGACGGTGCGTTCAGGCGTCAGCAGAGCGGCCAGAGGACGGTGCGTTCAGGCGTCAGCAGAGCGGCCAGAGGACGGTGCGTTCAGGCGTCAGCAGAGCAGCCAGAGGACGGTGCGTTCAGGCGTCAGCAGAGCGGCCAGAGGACGGTGCGTTCAGGCGTCAGCAGAGCGGCCAGAGGACGGTGCGTTCAGGCGTCATCAGAGCATCCAGAGGACGGTGCGTTCAGGCGTCAGCAGAGCGGCCAGAGGACGGTGCGTTCAGGCGTCAGCAGAGCGGCCAGAGGACGGTGCGTTCAGGCGTCAGCAGAGCGACCAGAGGACGGTGCGTTCAGGCGTCATCAGAGCGGCCAGAGGACGGTGCGTTCAGGCGTCATCAGAGCGGCCAGAGGACGGTGCGTTCAGGCGTCAGCAGAACGGCCAGAGGACGGTGCGTTCAGGCGTCCGCAGAGCGGCCAGAGGACGGTGCGTTCAGGCGTCCGCAGAGCGGCCAGAGGACGGTGCGTTCAGGCGTCCGCAGAGCGGCCAGAGGACGGTGCGTTCAGGCGTCATCAGAGCGGCCAGAGGACGGTGCGTTCAGGCATCAGCAGAGCGGCCAGAGGACGGTGCGTTCAGGCGTCATCAGAGCGGCCAGAGGACGGTGCGTTCAGGCGTCATCAGAGCGGCCAGAGGACGGTGCGTTCAGGCATCAGCAGAGCGGCCAGAGGACGGTGCGTTCAGGCGTCATCAGAGCGGCCAGAGGACGGTGCGTTCAGGCGTCAGCAGAGCGGCCAGAGGACGGTGCGTTCAGGCGTCCGCAGAGCGGCCAGAGGACGGTGCGTTCAGGCGTCCGCAGAGCGGCCAGAGGACGGTGCGTTCAGGCGTCATCAGAGAGGACGGTGCGTTCAGGCGTCAGGGGACTCGCTCATTCAGAGGAAACAACGACACGGATCACAAACAGACGCAGAGAACTCAAATGATATCTAACGTTTTAATAAGAAATGCTTCTTCTGAAAAAGTCAATTATAACAAAGGAACATCTAAACTGAATTAAACATCTTTTATCCCGAGGCCTTCCAGCCGAACTTCCCTTTCCTGGCGGCTGCGGTGCAGCCAGCTCCGCATCAGTCGGTGTGATGACTCGGGTGAACTCACCTGTGCTTTACTCACCACAATAAATACATGTGCAAATGTAACGTTCAGTTATTCCACACACACACACACACACACAGACACACACACACACACACACACACACACACACACACACACACACACAGAGACACACACAGAGACACACACACACACGCATACACACACACACACACACACACAGCAGAAGTATTAAAAATAATGATTACAACAAAATGCAAAAAATAATTATAAAATATATTTTAAGATCATGTTTAATCATCTGATTCGTCTCATTGCTGTTTCAGTCCGTGTTCTTCTACTTAGTGTCTCCAGTGAGCCTATTGAGCTGTTTAGAGCCATGTGGGACTAGACCTGATCCTGCCCCTCCCTCTCTCTGTCTGAGTGAACGGTGACTGTAAAAACTACACTGCGCATGCTCAGAGTATTTTCCTATTTAATGTGTGGCAAAAAATAATGCCCATAGGGGCATAGAGCTGCCATCCCCACCATACGTCATCTCACATCACTCAGAGCTGATTGGCTGTAAGTACGTGTGCCGCGAAAAGTGTGGTGTGTGAAGAGGAGACGAGAGACGCGTCCTAGAACCCGGAAGTAAGCTGCGCATGGCTTCCCTCGACAGAAAGCAACGAGATTTCTCCATAGGATTTAGAAAATAGCTCCAAATAAGATCTGTGGGAAACGTAGCTGTTAGATAAATGCACGTTGTGTTCAGCCGGATAATATCCACATGTCTACCCTACTTTATCATTTTCTAATCATAAATCTATTGATTAGATTTATGATAGACTTTTGAAACTACAAGAAGATAAGGAGGACTTTTATAAAAAAGAGATGTTTGTCCAGAAGGATAGGCAAATGGACTTAATCTTCACGTCAAGGTAAGACTGCAATTTTATATATAGAACAATTCAATATTTAAATGATACTATTACATGTTTGGGAATCGTTCTGTTGAGGCTTTTAAAATAATATTATATTTTGATTTAGGTCAAAATATAATATTTGTAAACCTGAAGAATCAGAGCCTCAGCAGCCATGAACCACACACACACACACACACACACACACACCCCCACACACACACACACACACCCCCACACACACACACACACTCCCACACACAAGTAAAATGTGTGTAAATATTTAGAGTCAAAGTCTGAATGTCCAGGAGAGGTCGTCTGCCACCTGGTGGACAGACTCAGCACTGATCAGTGTGTGGTCACTCGGCATCTTTCTGATCACCGTGAAATATCTTAATGTTGTTTCTACACGGAGACAAGCCCCGCCTCCTCTCAGCACGTCTCATTTGAGTGACGCGAGTAACGACCAATGATGTCGACTCGTGGTCAAACGGGTCCAGGTGAGCGCTGCCAGTCTTTTCTCTGTCTGATGTGAATGCTTCTTCTTCCTCCTCCTCCTCCTCCTCCTCTTCCTCCTCCTCCTCCTCCTCCCCCCTCCTCCTCCCCCTCACACCAGCAGGTGTCGTTTCCAGCGGCGGGATCTCACTCTGAAGAAGAAGAAGAGCATCATGAGGAAGAGGCAGGAGCAGACGTAGAGCCCCACGCAGAGACTCATGTCCACGCTGTTGAACCCCAGGATCCAAACTGAGCCCCCCCCCTCCTTCTTCTTCCCTTCCTCCTCCTCCTCCTTCTCCTCCTTCTCCTCCTTCTTCTTCTCCCCCTCCCCCTTCTCCCCCTCCCCCTCCTTGAGGGAGTATTTGGGGGAGATGTTGGAGGCCCCGTAGTGCCCCCTGAGGAAGAGGAGCACGTTGTTCTGGTTCCACTGATGGACGCCGAGTCTCTCCTCGTGGCAGGAGGCGCAGAGGGAGGCGCTCGGCCAGGGAGCTTTGGGGAAGAGGGGGTCGTCACTCAGAGAGCCTGGGGGGGGCTCTCTGAGTGACGCATTTACAGAAATTACAAATTTACAGAAATTACAAATAGCTCAAAAAAGGCTGCCAGACTCCACTGTTCGAAGCGCACTCATATTGGAGTTATGCATAGAAACCTATCATGGCTTCCAGTTGAGAAACGTCTGCAATCCCGTGTTATCACTTTTCTAAAAAATGTCCACTTTAGCAAAAAAACACTGTATTTTTATGATCAAATAGTTTACACAAGAGACGAGCCCGACCATAAGACTAGATGCAGGACTTACGTCTTGAATGTTGTTGTATTATTGTTGTATTGTTTTGAGTGTCGGACCCCAGAGCAAGAGTAGCTTTTGTCGAGAGCAAACTGGGGACCCTAAATAAACATCACACTGAGGCTGAGACTCCACGCTGTGTCAGTTGATCCACGCTGTGAATACGAGAGGGCAACGTGTGTGTAATAAATGCTTTAGACCAGTGCTTCTCAAATTGTGGTCCGTGAGGGCCCTCTAGTGGTCCGTGAGGGCCCCCGAGTGGTCCGTGAGGGCCCTCTAGTGGTCCGTGAGGGCCCCCTAGTGGTCCGTGAGGGCCCCCTAGCGGTCCGTGAGGGCCCCCTAGTGGTCCGTGAGTATATTGGTAACATTTCACTTTTGAAATGGGTTCAGTTCAACGCAGCGCAAACACCTTCATCACACACGATGCCATTTCAGGCGCTTTGTAATCTGTTCTAGAAAAACGATGTGTTTTGATATTTGTGATCCGCCAGTGTTTTGTATTGGTTGAGGTCCTTGGTTTGAAAACTTTGGAGAAACACTGCTTTAGACAATAATAAATATGAAGTTAACGGTAAGGAGTGGCTCAGTTGTTTAAAATAAACAATACTGTTACTGTATTTAATATCTCACGTCTGAAAGTTTAGTTTAGAAGAAGAAGCGGCTAAAACGAAGATTGGTATTTAATACTTGCAAGGCACGTTTATTTATAGCACTTTTCTGTACGCGACAGTTCAAAGTGCTTTGCAAAACAAATGTAAAGACTTTTTAGGAATAAATACATTAAAAACACATTATACAATTTCACAACAGGCGTTACAAAGCAAAGATAATAACATGATGAAAATAAACACCACAGGTAAACAATACATGTTTAAAGGCATACTGTGGTGTGAATATGATCAGCTCAATTAAAAGCAGCCAAAGAGATGTGTTTTTAGTCTGGATTTAAAAATAGTAAGCGTTTCTGCAGACGTGCATGCTGGGTAGTTTGTTCCAGAGTGTCGGGCATAGCAGCTAAACGCTGCCTCTCCATGTTCTGATGTTACTCTCGAGAGCAGACCCGACCCAGAAGACCGGAGGCACCTCGATGGCTCCTGATTATGCAGTTCAACAATATACTTTGGTCCTAAACCATGTAATGATTTAAAAACTAGCAATAGTACTTTAAAATCAATTCTTTGGCCGACTGGAAGCCAGTGTGGAGACTTCAGAACCGGCCCGATGTGATCCGCTCTTTAGTGTCAGTGAGGACTCGAGCAGCGGCGCTCTGATCAGCTGCAGCGTTCTGATCAGCTGCAGCTTCCTGATGGATTCTTTAGTGAGACCTGCGAAGACACCTTTGCAGTAGTCGAGTCTACTGAAGATAAAAGCATGGACAAGCTTTGCTAAGTCCTGCTGTGACATTAGTCTTTTAATCCTAGATATATTCTTCAAGTGTAGTTGATGTTGTCTTTTTAATTGTTCAAAGTAGAGTAGATAGAACTGGGAGTTAGCAGAGTTGAGCAGCTCTGTTTGTTGACCTGTCCAAAGCGTTTGACACGTCGATCATCTCATCTTAAAGCAGAGGCTGCTCAGTATCGGCATGTCCAGCCGTGCAGTGGGTGGTTTGAGAACTGCCTCTCTGAAAGGTCCCATGTGTTCACTCTGATGGGCTGTCTTCTGAGTGGTTACACATCACTAATGGTGTTCCTCAAGGCTCTGTTTCAGGTCCACTTTTATTCTCCATCTACATCAACAGCTCAGGGGAACATGTGGATGAAGCTACTTTACATTATGCGGATGATACCGTGATGTTCTGAGAGGTCCCTCATTCAGGAGCTGGTGTTACATCACAGGCTGTTTCTAACACTACTCAGACTCAGCGCTCTGAACTAAAGCTTCTTTAGATGTGGATCAAAGGCCAGAGGACGGTGCGTTCAGGCGTCCGCAGAGCGGCCAGAGGACGGTGCGTTCAGGCGTCATCAGAGAGGACGGTGCGTTCAGAGGCGTCAGGGGACTCGCTCATTCAGAGGAAACAACGACACGGATCACAAACAGACGCAGAGAACTCAAATGATATCTAACGTTTTAATAAGAAATGCTTCTTCTGAAAAAGTCAATTATAACAAAGGAACATCTAAACTGAATTAAACATCTTTATCCCGAGGCCTTCCAGCCGAACTTCCCTTTCCTGGCGGCTGCGGGTGCAGCCAGCTCCGCATCAGTCGGTGTGATGACTCGGGTGAACTCACCTGTGCTTTACTCACCACAATAAATACATGTGCAAATGTAACGTTCAGTTATTCCACACACACACACACACACAGACACACACACACACACACACACACACAGACACACACACACACACACACACACACACACACACACACACACACACAGAGACACACACAGAGACACACACACACACGCATACACACACACACACACAGCAGAAAGTATTAAAAATAATGATTACAACAAAATGCAAAAAATAAATTATAAAATATATTTTAAGATCATGTTTAATCATCTGATTCGTCTCATTGCTGTTTCAGTCCGTGTTCTTCTACTTAGTGTCTCCAGTGAGCCTATTGAGCTGTTTAGAGCCATGTGGGACTAGACCTGATCCTGCCCCTCCCTCTCTCTGTCTGAGTGAACGGTGACTGTAAAAACTACACTGCGCATGCTCAGAGTATTTTCCTATTTAATGTGTGGCAAAAAATAATGCCCATAGGGGCATAGAGCTGCCATCCCCACCATACGTCATCTCACATCACTCAGAGCTGATTGGCTGTAAGTACGTGTGCCGCGAAAAGTGTGGTGTGTGAAGAGGAGACGAGAGACGCGTCCTAGAACCCGGAAGTAAGCTGCGCATGGCTTCCCTCGACAGAAAGCAACGAGATTTCTCCATAGGATTTTAGAAAATAGCTCCAAATAAGATCTGTGGGAAACGTAGCTGTTAGATAAATGCACGTTGTGTTCAGCCGGATAATATCCACATGTCTACCCTACTTTATCATTTTCTAATCATAAATCTATTGATTAGATTTATGATAGACTTTGAAACTACAAGAAGATAAGGAGGACTTTTATAAAAAAGAGATGTTTGTCCAGAAGGATAGGCAAATGGACTTAATCTTCACGTCAAGGTAAGACTGCAATTTTATATATAGAACAATTCAATATTTAAATGATACTATTACATGTTTTGGGAATCGTTCTGTTGAGGCTTTTAAAATAATATTATATTTTGATTTAGGTCAAAATATAATATTTGTAAACCTGAAGAATCAGAGCCTCAGCAGCCATGAACCACACACACACCCCCCACACACACACACACACACCCCCACACACACACACACACACCCCCACACACACACACACACAAGTAAAATGTGTGTAAATATTTAGAGTCAAAGTCTGAATGTCCAGGAGAGGTCGTCTGCCACCTGGTGGACAGACCTCAGCACTGATCAGTGTGTGGTCACTCGCATCTTTCTGATCACCGTGAAATATCTTAATGTGTTTTTCTACACGGAGACAAGCCCCGCCTCCTCTCAGCACGTCTCATTTGAGTGACGCGAGTAACGACCATGATGTCGACTCGTGGTCAACGGGTCCAGGTGAGCGCTGCCAGTCTTTTCTCTGTCTGATGTGAATGCTTCTTCTTCTCCTCCTCCTCCTCCTCCTCCTCTTCCTCCTCCTCCTCCTCCTCCCCCCTCCTCCTCCCCCTCACACCAGCAGGTGTCGTTTCCAGCGGCGGGATCTCACTCTGAAGAAGAAGAAGAGCATCATGAGGAAGAGGCAGGAGCAGACGTAGAGCCCACGCAGAGACTCATGTCCACGCTGTTGAACCCCAGGATCCAACTGAGCCCCCCCCCTCCTTCTTCTTCCCTTCCTCCTCCTCCTCCTTCTCCTCCTTCTCCTCCTTCTTCTTCTCCCCCTCCCCCTTCTCCCCCTCCCCCTCCTTGAGGGAGTATTTGGGGGAGATGTTGGAGGCCCCGTAGTGCCCCCTGAGGAAGAGGAGCACGTTGTTCTGGTTCCACTGATGGACGCCGAGTCTCTCCTCGTGGCAGGAGGCGCAGAGGGAGGCGCTCGGCCAGGGAGCTTTGGGGAAGAGGGGGTCGTCACTCAGAGAGCCTGGGGGGGGGGGGGGGGGGGGGGGGGGGAGAGAGGCTTTCATCAGTACAGTGTTTACACTATGAGGAGGTTCAAACACTACAAACAGTGTGTGTGTGCGTGTGCGTGTGTAGGTGTGTGTGCGTGTGTAGGTGTGTGTGTGTAGGTGTGTGTGTGTGCGTGTGTAGGTGTGTGTGTGTAGGTGTGTGTGCGTGTGTAGGTGTGTGTGTAGGTGTGTGTGTGTGTGTGTGTGTGTTCTAGCATTACTATACTTGTGGGGACCTAAATCTGTTTACATAGTCACGTGTGGGGACTCGCCTCCCTTATGGGGACAAATTGGAGGTCCCCATAAGGGGCATCATTAATTTTAGGGTGAAGACTTGGTTAGGGTTAGTCTCCAGGAACTGCATGTAAGTCAATGTAATGTCCCCTGAAGTGATGTATACATGGTATGTGTGTGAGAGTGTGTGTGAGTGAGTGTGTGTGTGTGTGTGAGTGTGTGAGCATGTATGTAAGTGTGTGTGATTGTGTCTTCCCAGTGATGATGCGGGGCAGTGTGTGTGTGTGTGTGTGTACCAGCCACTCTGCTGTTGACCCTGTTGTGCTGCTCCCAGAGCCAGAGCACCTGCTGCTCGCTGCTCTTCACCGTCTGCAGACTCTCTGCCGCCGCCTGCTCGAAGTGGCGTCCGCACGCCTCGCAGCCGAAGAACGTGGTGATGTAGCGCCGCATCACCTGCAGCACCGCAGCCTCGCCCTGCAGACCTGCAGCGGGGGGGGGGTCAGTGAGAGAGAGAGTGAGTGGAAGAGAGAGTGAGTGAGCGAGTGGAGTGAGAGAGAGAGAGAGTGAGAGAGTGAGAGAGAGAGAGAGTGAGAGAGAGAGAGAGTGAGAGAGTGAGTGAGAGAAGAGGTGAGAGAGAGAGTGAGAGAGAGAGTGAGAGAGTGAGAGAGAGTGAGTGAGAGAGTGAGAGAGCGAGTGGGGGAGGAGTGAGAGAGTGAGAGAG